>CM042397.1:44284530-44299530 GCA_023634145.1 Thymallus thymallus | reverse complement strand
AGAGTTACTCACGGATGGATGCATAATTGTTAAACTAGGTCCTAGCACCCCAACAGTTCCAGATCTATGTTGCCGACGGCACGGCACCCTGGTGAGGCATTATATAGTCTAATAGCCGCGGCAGGAAGGACCTCCTGTAGCGCTCTCTGGCACACCGTGGTGGGATCAGTCTGTGACTGAAGGTGCTCCTCTGCGTCATAACCATGGCGTGCAGAGGGTGGGTGACGTTGTCCATGATGGCCAGCAGTTTGGCCAGGATCCGTCTCTCCGCCACCTCCTCTAGAGTGTCAAGGCTCATCCCCAGGACAGAGCTAGCCTTCCTGATCAGCTTATTTACCCGAGAAGCATCACCAGCTTTAATGTTTGCTCCCCAGCACACCACAGACTGGTAGAAGGTATGCAGTAGTTTACTGCACACGTTGAAGGACCTGAGCCTCCTCAGAAAGTAGAGTCGGCTCTGGCCCTTTTTGTACAGGGCCCCGGTGTTACCAGCCCATTCCAGCCTGTTGTTCATACGGACTCCCAGGAACTTGTATGACCCAACCATTTCCACATCCATCCACTGTATAAGGACTGCAGTCAGTTGTGCCTTGGTTCTCCTGAAGTCCACCACCATCTCATTTGTTTTGCTGATGTTGAGCTGAAGGTGGTTCTGCTCACAACACCTAGTGGTTAGGGTGTTGGGCCAGTAACCAACAGGTAGCCTAGTGGTTAGGGCGTTGGGCCCGTAACCGACAGGTAGCCTAGTGGTTAGGGCGTTGGGCCAGTAACCGACAGGTAGCCTAGTGGTTAGGGCGTTGGGCCAGTAACCGACAGGTAGCCTAGTGGTTAGGGCGTTGGGCCCGTAACCGACAGGTAGCCTAGTGGTTAGGGTGTTGGGCCCGTAACTGACAGGTAGCCTAGTGGTTAGGGTGTTGGGCCCGTAACCGACAGGTAGCCTAGTGGTTAGGGCATTGGGCCAGTAACTGACAGGTAGCCTAGTGGTTAGGGTGTTGGGCCAGTAACCGACAGGTAGCCTAGTGGTTAGGGTGTTGGGCCAGTAACCGACAGGTAGCCTAGTGGTTAGGGCGTTGGGCCCGTAACCGACAGGTAGCCTAGTGGTTAGGGCGTTGGGTCCGTAACCGACAGGTAGCCTAGTGGTTAGGGCGTTGGGCCAGTAACCGACAGGTAGCCTAGTGGTTAGGGTGTTGGGCCAGTAACTGAAAGGTAGCCTAGTGGTTAGGGTGTTGGGCCCGTAACTGACAGGTAGCCTAGTGGTTAGGGTGTTGGGCCCGTAACCGACAGGTAGCCTAGTGGTTAGGGCATTGGGCCAGTAACTGACAGGTAGCCTAGTGGTTAGGGTGTTGGGCCAGTAACCGACAGGTAGCCTAGTGGTTAGGGTGTTGGGCCAGTAACCGACAGGTAGCCTAGTGGTTAGGGTGTTGGGCCAGTAACCGACAGGTAGCCTAGTGGTTAGGGCGTTGGGCCCGTAACCGACAGGTAGCCTAGTGGTTAGGGCGTTGGGTCCGTAACCGACAGGTAGCCTAGTGGTTAGGGCGTTGGGCCAGTAACCGACAGGTAGCCTAGTGGTTAGGGGTTAGGCCAGTAACTGAAAGGTAGCCTAGTGGTTAGGGTGTTGGGCCAGTAACCAACAGTATTTCCGTTTTGAGCGTATGTATAGTGTACATATTCAGCCAACCACTCATACTATGCAATGTCTCTTTATAGCTTTTTTGCACTCCAGATATCTTGTATTTCTATAATTTTTCATACTGCCGCTCTATGTATCATGTACTGTGTATCTGTCTTTTGTGTATTTTCGTTGTGGCATTTTGCACCTGCCCTGTGTTTTGCTGTTGCTGCTTGACAAAGAAATGTCCCCTTGGGGATCAATAAAGTACCTATCTATCTATCTATCTATCTATCTATCTATCTATCTATCTATCTATCTATCTATCTATCTATCTATCTATCTATCTATCTATCTATCTATCTATCTATCTATCTATCTATCTATCTATCTATCTATCTATCTATCTATCTATCTATCTATCTATCTATCTATCTATCTATCTATCTATCTATCTATCTATCTATCTATCTATTATGAAAGACAAGTATTGTAATTTTGAATTATGTTAATTTGATAAGTGAGTGTGGAAGAGGTGAAAAAAAGTATTGTTGTCTATAAACAATGACAAGCCACCGGGGTCTGACAACTTGGATGGAAAATGTATGAGGATAATAGCGGACAATATTGCCACTCCTATTTGCAAAATCTTAAATCTAAGTGTGTTCCCTCAGGCCTGGAGGGAAGGAAAAGTCATCCCTGTTACCAACCAATTGGGAAAAGATGTATACAACATATTGATACAACAGTAGTTAAGATGGAGAGAAGTCTGTCCTTAATAAAGCACTGCTCTGCCTTCATAACAACACTATCAACAAGGCAGGTCCTAAACAGAGCTATTCTCTGCCTTCATAACAGCACTATCAACAAGGCAGGTCCTAAACAGAGCTATTCTCTGCCTTCATAACAGCACTATCAACAAGGCAGGTCCTAAACAGAGCTATTCTCTGCCTTCATAACAACACTATCAACAAGGCAGGTCCTAAACAGAGCTATTCTCTGCCTTCATAACAGCACTATCAACAAGGCAGGTCCTAAACAGAGCTATTCTCTGTCTTCATAACAGCACTATCAACAAGGCAGGTCCTAAACAGAGCTATTCTCTGCCTTCATAACAGCACTATCAACAAGGCAGGTCCTAAACAGAGCTATTCTCTGCCTTCATAACAGCACTATCAACAAGGCAGGTCCTAAACAGAGCTATTCTCTGCCTTCATGACAGCACTATCAACAAGGCAGGTCCTAAACAGAGCTATTCTCTGCCTTCATGACAGCACTATCAACAAGGCAGGTCCTAAACAGAGCGATTCTCTGCCTTCATGACAGCACTATCAACAAGGCAGGTCCTAAACAGAGCTATTCTCTGCCTTCATGACAACACTATCAACAAGGCAGGTCCTAAACAGAGCTATTCTCTGCCTTCATAACAGCACTATCAACAAGGCAGGTCCTAAACAGAGCTATTCTCTGCCTTCATGACAGCACTATCAACAAGGCAGGTCCTAAACAGAGCGATTCTCTGCCTTCATGACAGCACTATCAACAAGGCAGGTCCTAAACAGAGCTATTCTCTGCCTTCATGACAACACTATCAACAAGGCAGGTCCTAAACAGAGCTATTCTCTGCCTTCATAACAGCACTATCAACAAGGCAGGTCCTAAACAGAGCTATTCTCTGCCTTCATAACAGCACTATCAACAAGGCAGGTCCTAAACAGAGCTATTCTCTGCCTTCATAACAGCACTATCAACAAGGCAGGTCCTAAACAGAGCTATTCTCTGCCTTCATAACAGCACTATCAACAAGGCAGGTCCTAAACAGAGCTATTCTCTGCCTTCATAACAGCACTATCAACAAGGCAGGTCCTAAACAGAGCTATTCTCTGCCTTCATAACAGCACTATCAACAAGGCAGGTCCTAAACAGAGCTATTCTCTGCCTTCATAACAGCACTATCAACAAGGCAGGTCCTAAACAGAGCTATTCTCTGCCTTCATAACAGCACTATCAACAAGGCAGGTCCTAAACAGAGCTATTCCCTGCCTTCATAACAGCACTATCAACAAGCCAGGTCCTAAACAGAGCTATTCTCTGTCTTCATAACAGCACTATCAACAAGGCAGGTCCTAAACAGAGCTATTCTCTGCCTTCATAACAGCACTATCAACAAGGCAGGTCCTAAACAGAGCTATTCTCTGCCTTCATAACAGCACTATCAACAAGGCAGGTCCTAAACAGAGCTATTCTCTGCCTTCATAACAGCACTATCAACAAGGCAGGTCCTAAACAGAGCTATTCTCTGCCTTCATAACAGCACTATCAACAAGGCAGGTCCTAAACAGAGCTATTCTCTGCCTTCATAACAGCACTATCAACAAGGCAGGTCCTAAACAGAGCTATTCTCTGCCTTCATAACAGCACTATCAACAAGGCAGGTCCTAAACAGAGCTATTCTCTGCCTTCATAACAGCACTATCAACAAGGCAGGTCCTAAACAGAGCTATTCTCTGCCTTCATAACAGCACTATCAACAAGGCAGGTCCTAAACAGAGCTATTCTCTGCCTTCATAACAGCACTATCAACAAGGCAGGTCCTAAACAGAGCTATTCTCTGCCTTCATAACAGCACTATCAACAAGGCAGGTCCTAAACAGAGCTATTCTCTGCCTTCATAACAGCACTATCAACAAGGCAGGTCCTAAACAGAGCTATTCTCTGCCTTCATAACAGCACTGTCAACAAGGCAGGTCCTAAACAGAGCTATTCTCTGCCTTCATAACAGCACTATCAACAAGGCAGGTCCTAAACAGAGCTATTCTCTGCCTTCATAACAGCACTATCAACAAGGCAGGTCCTAAACAGAGCTATTCTCTGCCTTCATAACAGCACTATCAACAAGGCAGGTCCTAAACAGAGCTATTCTCTGCCTTCATAACAGCACTATCAACAAGGCAGGTCCTAAACAGAGCTATTCTCTGCCTTCATAACAGCACTATCAACAAGGCAGGTCCTAAACAGAGCTATTCTCTGCCTTCATAACAGCACTATCAACAAGGCAGGTCCTAAACAGGGCTATTCTCTGCCTTCATAACAGCACTATCAACAAGGCAGGTCCTAAACAGAGCTATTCTCTGCCTTCATAACAGCACTATCAACAAGGCAGGTCCTAAACAGAGCTATTCTCTGCCTTCATAACAGCACTATCAACAAGGCAGGTCCTAAACAGAGCTATTCCCTGCCTTCATAACAGCACTATCAACAAGCCAGGTCCTAAACAGAGCTATTCTCTGCCTTCATAACAGCACTATCAACAAGGCAGGTCCTAAACAGAGCTATTCTCTGCCTTCATAACAGCACTATCAACAAGGCAGGTCCTAAACAGAGCTATTCTCTGCCTTCATAACAACACTATCAACAAGGCAGGTCCTAAACAGAGCTATTCTCTGCCTTCATAACAGCACTATCAACAAGGCAGGTCCTAAACAGAGCTATTCTCTGCCTTCATAACAGCACTATCAACAAGGCAGGTCCTAAACAGAGCTATTCTCTGCCTTCATAACAGCACTATCAACAAGGCAGGTCCTAAACAGAGCTATTCTCTGCCTTCATAACAGCACTATCAACAAGGCAGGTCCTAAACAGAGCTATTCTCTGCCTTCATAACAACACTATCAACAAGGCAGGTCCTAAACAGAGCTATTCTCTGCCTTCATAACAGCACTATCAACAAGGCAGGTCCTAAACAGAGCTATTCTCTGCCTTCATAACAGCACTATCAACAAGGCAGGTCCTACATGTTGTATTGTAGATATGTAGTGGTGTAATAATGTTATATGATGTACTGTTTTATATGTAATGTAAATGTAATGGTGGTATTATACATGTTGTATTGTAGATATGTAGCGGTGTAATAATGTTATATGATGTACTGTTTTATATGTAATGTAATGGTGGTATTATACATGTTGTATTGTAGATATGTAGTGGTGTAATAATGTTATATGATGTACTGTTTTATATGTAATGTAATGGTGGTATTATACATGTTGTATTGTAGATATGTAGTGGTGTAATAATGTTATATGATGTAGTGTTTTATATGTAATGTAATGGTGGTATTATACATGTTGTATTGTAGATATGTAGTGGTGTAATAATGTTATATGATGTACTGTTTTATATGTAATGTAATGGTGGTATTATACATGTTGTATTGTAGATATGTAGTGGTGTAATAATGTTATATGATGTACTGTATTATATTTAGTTATATATGTATTGTAACTGCTTTAATGTGTTTGGACCCCAGGAAGAGTAGCTGCTGCCTTGGCAACAGGTAATGGGGATCCGTAATAAATACCATGTTGTTTCACCTTGATTGTCCCTCGAGATAATCTGATTTCTCTGTCATTATTATCATGGATTCACATACAGAACTGAAAACTTCGCTTAATGACTTAGAGATTCCTGTCATCTTGCCGTTCTCCTGTTTCAACTCATAGAGCTGACCCTGGGAGAACCTGACCCTGGGAGAACCTGACCCTGGGAGAACCTGACCCTGGGAGAAGTGCTAACTGTTCTTCAGGTTATATTACTTTAATCCACCAACACTTGAAGCTATTTCCTTGATGTTGTAATAACTGCTTGTAAAACTAGTTTAATAAATGGAGAGACACCACTGTCCTCAACGGTACTGCCACCGGCGTTGGTCTTTGTCATGGTAACAACGTAGGTTCCACTGTTCCTCCTCTCAGTTCCAGACAGGGCAGGTCACAGGTCACAGGGAAGATTGACACAGCAACAAACAGCTGGGATCTAGACAGTCACAAGCCTGGGACAATCCACAGTTGCAGGCTGCATTCAAGCCCTCAAGGAAACCCTGCTAGCTTGATAGGCATCTAACAGTCAGCTAGGCTAGCTGCTATGCCAAACAGCTCATCAGACCCTCTGTCGGCAGGATCCCTGGACAGATAGTAACGGTCCCAGCAACTGATGCCAACCGCATTGCAGGATCCAAACTCAAAAGCTACCTAGCTAGTAACCAAACTTTTTCAAATTAACACTTTTTCTTAGACTTTAAAAACTTTCCAAAACGTTTTGTGTGTGTGTGTGTGTGTGTGTGTGTGTGTGTGTGTGTGTGTGTGTGTGTGTGTGTGTGTGTGTGTGTGTGTGTGTACCTCTCCAGAGACAGTTTCCTGAAAATGGTGTTGACGGTCTCCAGGTCATAGGAGTCTAAACATTCTGACTGATGGGAGGAGGAGGAAGAGTGGAGCGAGGGAGGACCACCAGTCTCCATTTCCTCATCTGGACAGAAAGAGTTGGAGGGGAGAAGGGAGAGAGATGATTAGAGGGGTATAGGTCATAGGGTCTACAGTATGGGGTGTAGGGTATAGGTCATAGGGTCTACAGTATGGGGTGTAGGGTATAGGTCATAGGGTCTACAGTATGGGGTGTAGGGTATAGGTCATAGGGTCTACAGTATGGGGTGTAGGGTATAGGTCATAGGGTCTACAGTATGGGGTGTAGGGTATAGGTCATAGGGTATAGGTCATAGGGTATACAGTATGGGGTGTAGGGTATAGGTCATAGGGTCTACAGTATGGGGTGTAGGGTATAGGTCATAGGGTCTACAGTATGGGGTGTAGGGTATAGGTCATAGGGTCTACAGTATGGGGTGTAGGGTATAGGTCATAGGGTCTACAGTATGGGGTGTAGGGTATAGGTCATAGGGTCTACAGTATGGGGTGTAGGGTATAGGTCATAGGGTATACAGTATGGGGTGTAGGGTATAGGTCACAGGGTATACAGTATGGTTGTAGGGTATAGGTCATAGGGTATAGGTCATAGGGTATACAGTATGGGTTGTAGGGTATAGGTCATGGTGTATACAGTATGGGGTGTAGGGTATGGGTCATAGGGTCTACAGTATGGGGTGTAGGGTATAGGTCATAGGGTATACAGTATGGTTGTAGGGTATAGGTCATAGGGTATAGGTCATAGGGTATAAAGTATGGGTTGTAGGGTATAGGTCATGGTGTATAGAGTATGGGGTGTAGGGTATAGGTCATAGGGTATACAGTATGGGGTGTAGGGTATAGGTCATAGGGTCTACAGTATGGGGTGTAGGGTATAGGTCATAGGGTCTACAGTATGGGGTGTAGGGTATAGGTCATAGGGTATACAGTATGGGGTGTAGGGTATAGGTCATAGGGTATACAGTATGGGGTGTAGGGTATAGGTCACAGGGTATACAGTATGGTTGTAGGGTATAGGTCATAGGGTATAGGTCATAGGGTATACAGTATGGGGTGTAGGGTATAGGTCATAGGGTATACAGTATGGGGTGTAGGGTATAGGTCATAGGGTCTACAGTATGGAGTGTAGGGTATAGGTCATAGGGTATACAGTCTCAGGTACCTTACCATAATCCATGTTGTCTACATTCTCACATTCAAAGTCACAGAGGCTGAAACGGAGAAAGAAAAATGTAGTCAGAAGTTACAAACCTTTTTCCTATGTAGTGTTTAGAGAGTAAGCTGTTTAGGCTGTAGGGTAAAGGGTGTAGGCTGTAGGGTAAAGGGTGTAGGGTGTAGGGTAAAGGGTGTAGGGTGTAGGGTAAGGGTGTAGGCTGTAGGGTAAAGGGTGTAGGGTGTAGGGTAAGGGTGTAGGCTGTAGGGTAAAGGGTGTAGGGTGTAGGGTAAGGGTGTAGGCTGTAGGGTAAAGGGTGTAGGGTGTAGGGTCAATGGTGTAGGGTGTAGGGTAAAGGGTGTAGGCTGTAGGGTAAAAGGTGTATGGTAAATGGTGTAGGGTAATTGGTGTAGGGTAATTGGTGTAGGGTAAATGGTGTAGGGTAAATGGTGTAGGGTAAATGGTGTAGGGTTAAGAAAGTAGGGTAAATGGTGTAGGGTAAAGGGTGTAGGGTAAATGGTGTAGGGTAGAGGGTGTAGGGTAAAGGGTGTAGGATATATGGTGTAGGATAAATGGTGTAGGGTAAATGGTGTTGGGTTAAGGGTGTAGGGTTAATGGTGTAGGGTAAATGGTGTAGGATAAATGGTGTAGGGTAGAAGGTGAAGGGTGTAGGGTAAATGGTGTAGGGTAAATGGTGTAGGGTAAATGGTGTAGGGTAAATGGTGTAGGGTATATGGTATAGGGTAGAGGGTATAGGGTATATGGTATAAGGTGTAGGGTGTAGGGTAAATGGTGTAGGGTAAATGGTGTAGGGTAAAGGGTGTAGGGTAAAGGATGTAGGGTAAATGGTGTAGGGTTAAGAAAGTAGGGTAAATGGTGTAGGATAAATGGTGTATAGTATATGGTAAAGGGTAGAGGGTAGAGGGTGTAGGGTAGAGGGTATATGGTAGAGGGTAGAGGGTATATTGTGTAAGGTGAAGGGTGTAGTATAAAGGGTGTAGGGTTAAGAAAGTAGGGTAAATGGTGTAGGGTAAATGGAGTAGGGTGTAGGATAAAGGGTGTAGGGTGTAGGGTAAATGGTGTAGGGTAATTGGTGTAGGGTAAATGGTGTAGGGTAAATGGTGTAGGGTAAATGGTGTAGGGTATATGGTGTAGGGTAAAGGATGTAGGGTAAATGGTGTAGGGTTAAGAAAGTAGGGTAAATGGTGTAGGGTAAATGGTGTAGGATAAATGGTGTAGGGTATATGGTGTAGGGTAAATGGTGTAGGGTATATGGTGTAGGGTTAAGAAAGTAGGGTAAATGGTGTAGGGTAAATGGTGTAGGATAAATGGTGTAGGGTATATGGTGTAGGGTAAATGGTGTAGGATATATGGTGTAGGGTAAATGGTGTAGGGTATATGGTGTAGGGTTAAGAAAGTAGGGTAAATGGTGTAGGGTAAATGGTGTAGGGTAAATGGTGTAGGGTAGAGGGTGTAGGGTAAATGGTGTAGGGTAAATGGTGTAGGATAAATGGTGTAGGGTAAATGGTGTAGGGTAAATGGTGTAGGATAAATGGTGTAGGGTAGAGGGTGTAGGGTATATGGTGTAGGGTTAAGAAAGTAGGGTAAATGGTGTAGGGTAAATGGTGTAGGATAAATGGTGTAGGATAAATGGTGTAGGGTAAATGGTGTAGGGTAAATGGTGTAGGATAAATGGTGTAGGGTAAATGGTGTAGGGTAGAGGGTGTAGGGTGTAGGGTAAATGGTGTAGGGTAAATGGTGTAGGATAAATGGTGTAGGGTAAATGGTGTAGGGTAAATGGTGTAGGGTAAATGGTGTAGGGTAAATGGTGTAGGATAAATGGTGTAGGGTAGAGGGTGAAGTCAAGTCAAGTCAAGTCAAGTCAAGTCAACTTTATTTATAAAGCACTTTCAAAACCATTAAAATGGACCAAAGTGCTGTCCATGAGTATTAAATAACTCCAAAGTTACACAGAAATTACAATAACTCTAGAATACACACTAAAAAAACATCAACACATGACACCATTAAATCAAACATATAATCACTCACAGTTCTCAGACCCATTCAAACGTCATAAGCCTGATGGAATAAGTAAGTCTTCAAGTCCTTTTTAAAAGTATCTATGCTTGGCAAGGATTTCAAAGATAGCAGCAACTCATTCCAAAGTGCAGGGGCCGCAACAGAAAAGGCGCGATCTCCACTACGCCTTAAGCGAGATCGTGGGACGGTTAAAAGCATGTTCTGAGAAGAACGTAGATGACGTTGAGACTGATATGGGATTAACATGTCCTTTATATATTCAGGAGCTCGATCATGTAATGCTTTAAAAACAAACGTTAATACCTTGTATTGTATTCTAAATTTGACAGGTAGCCAGTGAAGGGTTATCAATACAGGTGTTATGTGATCTCGTTTTCTGGTATTTGTTAAAAATCTCGCTGCAGCATTTTGAACGTACTGAAGACGAGTAACCAGTGATTCACTTATGCCTAGATAAAGAGCATTACAATAGTCCAACCGGGTTGAAACAAAGGCATGCAGAACAATCTCCAAATCCTTGTATAAAAGGATGGGTTTTAATTTAGCCAATTTTCTCAACTGAAAAAAAGATGATTTCACGACGCTATTAACTTGATGATCAAAGCGCATTTCAGAATCGAAAAATACTCAGAGGTTCTTCACATAACTCATATTATTGGACAATAGTCCACAATTTCCAGCCAGGCTATTCCCAAGCTGTTTGTTCCCAAACATAATAAACTCAGTCTTATCTTCATTTAATTGTAAAAAATTATTTGTTAGCCATCCCTTTACCTCAGTCAAGCACTTATAAAAATTAGTGAGAGATACACAGCCATCACACTCCAAAGGAAAGTACAGCTGTAAATCATCAGCATACAAGTGATATTTAATATTATGTTGCTTAAAGATGGAACCAAGGGGTAACATATATAACGAAAACAAAGTCGGACCAAGGATTGAACCCTGAGGAACCCCCCAAGAAATATTCGCGGATGTGGAGACATGATTTCCAATTTTGACAGAACATGTCCTGTCATGCAAATAAGAGGAGAACCACTTAAGGGCCACGGCATTGATCCCTACATAATCTCTGAGGCGTTCTATTAAAATTGTGTGATCTAGAGTATCAAAGGCTGCACTTAAGTCTAACATCATTAAGGCAACATTTTTCCCAGAGTCAATACTTAAAAAAATATCATTTGTAACCTTTAATAATGCTGATTCTGTGCTATGTTTGGTCCTAAATCCAGACTGAAAAATATCCATTATGTTGTTTCCCATCAAAGAAGGGTGTAGGGTAAATGGTGTAGGGTAAATGGTGTAGGGTGTAGGGTAAATGGTGTAGGGTAAATGGTGTATGGTAGAGGGTGTAGGGTGTAGGGTAAATGGTGTAGGGTAAAGGATGTAGGGTAAATGGTGTAGGATAAATGGTGTAGGGTAGAGGGTGTAGGGTGTAGGGTAAATGGTGTAGGGTAAATGGTGTAGGGTAAATGGTGTAGGGTAAAGGGTGTAGGGTGTAGGGTAAATGGTGTAGGGTAAAGGATGTAGGGTAAATGGTGTAGGATAAATGGTGTAGGGTAAATGGTGTAGGGTATATGGTAAAGGGTATATGGTATAAGGTGTAGGGTGTAGGGTAAATGGTGTAGGGTAAAGGGTGTAGGGTGTAGGGTGTAGGGTAAATGGTGTAGGGTAAAGGATGTAGGGTAGAGGGTAAATGGTGTAGGGTAAATGGTGTAGGGTGTAGGGTAAATGGTGTAGGGTAAAGGATGTAGGGTAGAGGGTATAGGGTATATGGTGTATGGTATATGGTATAGGGTAGAGGGTATAGGGTATATGGTATAAGGTGTAGGGTGTAGGGTGTAGGGTAAATGGTGTAGGGTAAATGGTGTAGGGTAAAGGGTGTAGGGTGTAGGGTAAATGGTGTAGGGTAAAGGATGTAGGGTAAATGGTGTAGGATAAATGGTGTAGGGTAAATGGTGTAGGGTATATGGTAAAGGGTAGAGGGTAGAGGGTGTAGGGTAGAGGGTATAGGGTATATGGTGTATGGTATATGGTATAGGGTAGAGGGTGTATGGTATAAGGTGAAGGGTGTAGTGTAAAGGGTGTAGGGTATAGGGTATATGGTGTAGGGTATAGGGTAGGTATAGGGTATATGGTGTAAGGTGAAGGGTGTAGTGTAAAGGGTGTAGGGTAGAGGGTATGTGGTGTAGGGTATATGGTATAGGGTATATGGTGTAAGGTAAAGGGTGTAGTGTAAAGGGTGTAGGGTAGAGGGTATATGGTGTAGGGTATATGGTATAGGGTAGAGGGTATAGGGTATATTGTGTAAGGTGAAGGGTGTAGTGTAAAGGGTGTAGGGTAGAGGGTATATGGTGTAGGGTATATGGTATAGGGTAGAGGGTATAGGGTATATGGTGTAAGGTGAAGGGTGTAGTGTAAAGGGTGTAGGGTAGAGGGTATATGGTGTAGGGTATATGGTATAGGGTAGAGGGTATAGGTATAGGTATGGGTAAAGGGTGTAACGTCTAGGCTAAAGGATGTAGGGTGTAAAACACTTGCGTGTTCTATCTCTGATCAACTCTCTCGTTATCTCTCTCTCTCTGACCATAACCAGTCAGGCTTCAAGACGAGTCACTGAACCCAGACTACTCTACTTCTTCACGGAGGTTCTCTCCTCCTAAATCTATTTGCTGCCTTCAACACTGGGAACCATCAGATTGTCCTCTACACACTCACAGGGCTGGGCGTCTCAGGCTCTACACACTCACAGGGCTGGGCGTCTCAGGTTCTGCACACTCTTGAATTGCATCCTACCTGGCAGGCTGCTCCTACCAGGTGATGTGGAGAGGAACTCTTGTGGTGTACCCCAGGGCTCAGTTCTAGGCCCGCTCCTCTTCTCTCTAGACACCAAGTCACTCAGCTCTGTCATGTCCTCACATGGTCTCTCCTATCATTGCATTGCTGATAACCCTTAACTGACACGCAGGTGGCGACAGCATCTCTGCGTGACTTGCAGATATCTCAGCTTGAATGTCAGCCCCCCACCTCAAGCTCTTCCTCACGGGGAAGGCCTATCCGCTCCAAGACCTCTCCATAGTGCTGAGCGATTAACCTACATTTATGTTATTTTTGTTTTTTAAACAACTAATTGACCAACATCGGTTGAATTATTTGAATTCATGATTTCGCACAGTTTCTCTAGAGATAAATCAGATCCAGTCTGAAGTGTGCGATGTAGTAGGAAGTTGTAGTTTCCAACAGGCCAATATTCTACAGAGTTTAGCTCAGAAAACGTGGTAATTAACTACAATGACCATAATGCATTGAGCATCTACTTGTCTGGTCTGTGTTTCTTTTACTCCTGCTACAGAAGAGAGAAGAATGCTGATCCTGAGGGGAAATAGATAGCAGCTGTTGAAAATATATAATCTCTAAGTGATTAATAGTTGGTATTCAGCAGTCATAAAAGTATACCTTATTTACTTTGAAGAAAGACAAAAATCAGCGTAGACAGCAGCTCTATAGAGATGAGATGACTTGGAAATAAATAATCAAATAAAACCAATGTAGACAACAACTGAAATACTTGATTAAAGTAATGTGAATAACTGATGGTTAATAAGTGATACACAGTAATGTGAATAACTGATGGTTAATAAGTGATACACAGTAATGTAATGTGAATAACTGATGGTTAATAAGTGATACACAGTAATGTGAATAACTGATGGTTAATAAGTGATACACAGTAATGTAATGTGAATAACTGATGGTTAATAAGTGATACACAGTAATGTGAATAACTGATGGTTAATAAGTGATACACAGTAATGTAATGTGAATAACTGATGGTTAATAAGTGATACACAGTAATGTAAATAACTGATGGTTAATAAGTGATACACAGTAATGTAATGTGAATAACTGATGGTTAATAAGTGATACACAGTAATGTAATGTGAATAACTGATGGTTAATAAGTGATAAACAGTAATGTAATGTGAATAACTGATGGTTAATAAGTGATACACAGTAATGTGAATAACTGATGGTTAATAAGTGATACACAGTAATGTAATGTGAATAACTGATGGTTAATAAGTCATAAACAGTAATGTAATGTGAATAACTGATGGTTAATAAGTGATACACAGTAATGTAATGTGAATAACTGATGGTTAATAAGTGATACACAGTAATGTAATGTGAATAACTGATGGTTAATAAGTGATAAACAGTAATGTAATGTGAATAACTGATGGTTAATAAGTGATACACAGTAATGTGAATAACTGATGGTTAATAAGTGATACACAGTAATGTAATGTGAATAACTGATGGTTAATAAGTGATACACAGTAATGTAATGTGAATAACTGATGGTTAATAAGTGATACACAGTAATGTGAATAACTGATGGTTAATAAGTGATACACAGTAATGTGAATAACTGATGGTTAATATGTGATACACAGTAATGTAAATAACTGATGGTTAATAAGTGATAAACAGTAATGTAATGTGAATAACTGATGGTTAATAAGTGATACACAGTAATGTAATGTGAATAACTGATGGTTAATAAGTGATACACAGTAATGTAATGTGAATAACTGATGGTTAATAAGTGATAAACAGTAATGTAATGTGAATAACTGATGGTTAATAAGTGATACACAGTAATGTGAATAACTGATGGTTAATAAGTGATACACAGTAATGTGAATAACTGATGGTTAATATGTGATACACAGTAATGTAATGTGAATAACTGATGGTTAATAAGTGATACACAGTAATGTAAATAACTGATGGTTAATAAGTGATACACAGTAATGTAATGTGAATAACTGATGGTTAATAAGTGATAAACAGTAATGTGAATAACTGATGGTTAATAAGTGATACACAGTAATGTAATGTGAATAACTGATGGTTAATAAGTGATAAACAGTAAT
>CM042397.1:44262030-44277030 GCA_023634145.1 Thymallus thymallus | reverse complement strand
AGTGAACACACTCCAGTCAGCACAGAAAATCGTGTGACAGAGAACAACCCCTGCAGATAAGCCAGCAGAACAGCCCACCTCAGATCCTGACCAAAGTCTCGACATCACAGCAGAACAGCCAACCTCAGATCCTGACCAAAGTCTCGACATCACAGCAGAACAGTCCACCTCAGACCCTGACCATAGCCTCGACATCACAGCAGAACAGTCCACCTCAGACCCTGACCATAGCCTCGACATCACAGCAGAACAGTCCACCTCAGACCCTGACCATAGCCTCGACATCACAGCAGGACTGACAAATGAAGAACCCCAAGCCCAGGGGATCCCATCCCCTCTGAGCACCCCCCCTGTCAGCCACCCTGATAGCCCTCCTGACAAAAATTAAATACACTTTTTCCCAAACACAGTGTCTAAACTCTGGTGTCCAAACTTCTGTCTGACACACACAAAAACACAGGAATAAACCACTCAAAACCAAATGTTTACCTGGCCCACCACTCCACCCTGGAGCCTTAACGACCAGGTCCACCTATACAAGGCAGCAGTGCCCACCTTCGCCCGGACCCTAAAGGACATCACCCTCAACTGCAGCCCCAACACCTCACACAGGAGCAACAGATCAACAGACACCCCACCCAGACCAACGAGACACTCTCAAAGACCCGGACCTACACATAGAGGACCCATGTCAAGAGGACCTACTTCCGGACCACAGCACCACCAGCCACATCCATACCCACACTCCAACCTATCAACACCCCCCCAAGTCAACCATGCCCACATCCCATTTAGACCCCCTCAGATCAGACCTATGGCCCTCCTGCCCACCCCATGCCCCCCAATCCCGCAAAGAGTGTGCTAATTAGGTATAGAGCAGACCTAACTCACTCTATTAAATCAAATCAAATCACATGCGCTGAATACAACAGGTGTAGACCTTATAGTGGAATGATTACTTACAAGCCCTTAGCCAACAATACAACAGGTGTAGACCTTACAGTGAAATGCTTACTAACAAGCCCTTAACCAACAATACAACAGGTGTAGACCTTACAGTGAAATGCTTACTAACAAGCACTTTACCAACAATACAACAGGTGTAGACCTTACAGTGAAATGATTACTTACAAGCCCTAACCAACAATACAACAGGTGTAGACCTTACAGTGAAATGATTACTTACAAGCCCTAACCAACAATACAACAGGTGTAGACCTTACAGTGAAATGCTACTAACAAGCCCTTAACCAACAATACAACAGGTGTGGACCTTACAGTGAAATGCTTACTAACAAGCCCTTAACCAACAATACAACAGGTGTAGACCTTACAGTGAAATGCTTACTAACAAGACCTTAACCAACAATACAACAGGTGTAGACCTTACAGTGAAATGCTTACTAACAAGCCCTTAACCAACAATACAACAGGTGTAGACCTAACAGTGAAATGCTTACTAACAAGCCCTTAACCAACAATACAACAGGTGTAGACCTAACAGTGAAATGCTTACTAACAAGCCCTTAACCAACAATATAACAGGTGTAGACCTTACAGTGAAATGCTTACTAACAAGCCCTTAACCAACAATACAACAGGTGTAGACCTTACAGTGAAATGCTTACTAACAAGCCCTTAACCAACAATACAACAGGTGTAGACCGAACAGTGAAATGCTTACTAACTAAACCTTAACCAACAATACAACAGGTGTAGACCTAACAGTGAAATGCTTACTGACAAGTATAACAAGCTATATACAGGGGGTACCAGTACAGAGTCAATGTGAGGAGGCTATATAGAGGGGGTACCAGTACAGAGTCAATGTGAGGAGGCTATATACAGGTGGTACCAGTACAGAGTCAATGTGAGGAGGCTATATGCAGGTGGTACCAGTACAGAGTCAATGTGAGGAGGCTATATACAGGTGGTACCAGTACAGAGTCAATGTGAGGAGGCTATATACAGGAAGTACCAGTACAGAGTCAATGTGAGGAGGCTATATACAGGTGGTACCAGTACAGAGTCAATGTGAGGAGGCTATATACAGGTGGTACCAGTACAGAGTCAATGTGAGAAGGCTATATACAGGTGTAACAGTACAGAGTCAATGTGAGGAGGCTATATACAGGTGGTACCAGTACAGAGTCAATGTGAGGAGGCTATATACAGGTGGTACCAGTACAGAGTCAATGTGAGGAGGCTATATACAGGTGGTACCAGTACAGAGTCAATGTGAGAAGGCTATATACAGGTGTAACAGTACAGAGTCAATGTGAGGAGGCTATATACAGGTGGTACCAGTACAGAGTCAATGTGAGGAGGCTATATCCAGGTGGTACCAGTACAGAGTCAATGTGAGGAGGCTATATACAGGGGTACCAGTACAGAGTCAATGTAGGAGGCTTCATACAGGTGGTACCAGTACAGAGTCAATGTGAGGAGGCTATATACAGGTGGTACCAGTACAGAGTCAATATGAGGAGGCTATATACAGGAAGTACCAGTACAGAGTCAATGTGAGGAGACTATATACAGGGGTACCAGTACAGAGTCCATGTGAGGAGGCTATATACAGGGGTACCAGTACAGAGTCAATGTGAGGAGGCTATATACAGGGGTACCAGTACAGAGTCAATGTGAGGAGGCTATATACAGATGGTACCAGTACAGAGTCAATGTGAGGAGGCTATATACAGGTGGTACCAGTACAGAGTCAATGTGAGGAGGCTATATACAGGTGGTACCAGAACAGAGTCAATGATAGGAGGCTATATACAGGGGTACCAGTACAGAGTCAATGTGAGGAGGCTATATACAGGAAGTACCAGTACAGAGTCAATGATAGGAGGCTATATACAGGTGGTACCAGTACAGAGTCAATGTGAGGAGGCTATATACAGGTGGTACCAGTACAGAGTCAATGTGAGGAGGCTATATACAGGAAGTACCGGTACAGAGTCAATGTGAGGAGGCTATATACAGGTGGTACCAGTACAGAGTCAATGTGAGGAGGCTATATACAGGTGGTACCAGTACAGAGTCAATGTGAGGAGGCTATATACAGGAAGTACCGGTACAGAGTCAATGTGAGGAGGCTATATACAGGTGGTACCAGTACAGAGTCAATGTGAGGAGGCTATATACAGGGGTACCAGTACAGAGTCAATGTGAGGAGGCTATATACAGGTGGTACCAGTACAGAGTCAATGATAGGAGGCTATATACAGGTGGTACCAGTACAGAGTCAATGTGAGGAGGCTATATACAGGTGGTACCAGTACAGAGTCAATGTGAGGAGCCTATATACAGGTGGTACCAGTACAGAGTCAATGTGAGGAGCCTATATACAGGGGTACCAGTACAGAGTCAATGTGAGGAGCCTATATACAGGGGTACCAGTACAGAGTCAATTAGAGGAGCCTATATACAGGTGGTACCAGTACAGAGTCAATGTGAGGAGCCTATATACAGGGGTACCAGTACAGAGTCAATGTGAGGAGGCTATATACAGGTGGTACCAGTACAGAGTCAATGTGAGGAGGCTATATACAGGTGGTACCAGTACAGAGTCAATGTGAGGAGGCTGTATACAGGTGGTACCAGTACAGAGTCAATGTGAGGAGGCTATATACAGGTGGTACCAGTACAGAGACTATGTGAGGAGGCTATATACAGGTGGTACCAGTACAGAGTCAATGTGAGGAGGCTGTATACAGGTGGTACCAGTACAGAGTCAATGTGAGGAGGCTATATACAGGTGGTACCAGTACAGAGACTATGTGAGGAGGCTATATACAGGTGGTACCAGTACAGAGTCAATGTGAGGAGGCTATATACAGGTGGTACCAGTAGAGAGTCAATGTGAGGAGGCTATATACAGGTGGTACCAGTACAGAGCCAATGTGAGGAGGCTATATACAGGGGTACCAGTACAGAGTCAATGTGAGGAGGCTATATACAGGTGGTACCAGTACAGAGTCAATGTGAGGAGGCTATATACAGGGGTACCAGTACAGAGTCAATGTGAGGAGGCTATATACAGGTGGTACCAGTACAGAGTCAATTTGAGGAGGCTATATACAGGAAGTACCAGTACAGAGTCAATGTGAGGAGCCTATATACAGGGGTACCAGTACAGAGTCAATTAGAGGAGCCTATATACAGGTGGTACCAGTACAGAGTCAATGTGAGGAGCCTATATACAGGGGTACCAGTACAGAGTCAATGTGAGGAGGCTATATACAGGTGGTACCAGTACAGAGTCAATGTGAGGAGGCTATATACAGGGGTACCAGTACAGAGTCAATGTGAGGAGGCTATATACAGGTGGTACCAGTACAGAGTCAATGTGAGGAGGCTATATACAGGTGGTACCAGTACAGAGTCAATGTGAGGAGGCTATATACAGGTGGTACCAGTACAGAGTCAATGTGAGGAGGCTATATACAGGTGGTACCAGTACAGAGTCAATGTGAGGAGGCTATATACAGGTGGTACCAGTACAGAATCAATGTGAGGAGGCTATATACAGGAAGTACCAGTACAGAGTCAATGTGAGGAGGTTATATACAGGGGTACCAGTACAGAGTCAATGTGAGGAGGCTATATACAGGTGGTACCAGTACAGAGTCAATGTGAGGAGGCTATATACATGGGTACCAGTACAGAGTCAATGTGAGGAGGCTATATACAGGTGGTACCAGTACAGAGTCAATGTGAGGAGGCTATATACAGGTGGTACCAGTACAGAGTCAATGTGAGGAGGCTATATACAGGGGTACCAGTACAGAGTCAATGTGAGGAGGCTATATACAGGTGGTACCAGTACAGAGTCAATGTGAGGAGGCTATATACAGGGGTACCAGTACAGAGTCAATGTAAATAGTCTGGGTAGCCATTTGATTAGCTGTTCAGGAGTCTTATGGTTTGGGAGTAGAAGCTGTTAAGAAGCCTTTTGTACCTAGACTTGGCGCTCCGGTACCGCTTGCCGTGCGCTAGCAGAGAGAACAGTCTGTGACGTATGCACTACCTTCTGTAGTGCCTTGCGGTCGGAGGCCAAGCAGTTGCCGTACCAGGCAGTGGTGCAACCAGTCAGGATGCTCTCGATGGTGTAGCTGTAGAACGTTTTGAGGATCTGAGGACCCATGCCAAATCTTTTCAGTCTCCTGAGGGGGAAAAGGCGTTGTTGTGCCCTCTTCACGACTGTCTTGGTGTGTTTGGACCATGATAGTTTGTTGGTGATGTGGACACCAAGGAAATTGAAGCTCTCAACCTCCATTACAGCCCCGTCGATGAGAATGGGGGTGTGCTCGGTCCTCCTTTTTCTGTAGTCCACAATCATCTCCTTTGTCTTGATCACGTTGAGGGAGAGGTTGTTGTCCTGGCACCACACTGCCAGGTCTCTGACCTCCTCCCTATAGGCTGTCTCATCGTTGTCTGTGATCAGTCCTACCACTGTTGTGTCGTCTGCAAACTTAATGATGGTGTTGGAGTCGTGCCTGGCCATGCAGTCATGGGTGAACAGGGAGTACAGGAGGGTACTGAGCACGTACCCCTGAGGGGCCCCAGTGTTGAGGATCAGTGTGGCAGATGTGTTGTTACCTACCCTTACCACCTGGGGGCGGCCCGTCAGGAAGTCCAGGATCCAGTTGCAGAGGGAGGTGTTCAGTCCCAGGATCCTTAGCTTAGTGATGAGATTTGAGGGCACTAAGGTGTTGAACACTGAGATGTCAATGAATAGCATTCTCACATAGGTGTTCCTTTTGTCCAGGTGGGAAAGGGCAGTGTGGAGTGTAGTAGAGATTACATAATCTGTGGATCTGTTGGGGCGGTATGCAAATTGAAGTGGGTCTAGGGTTTCTGGGATAATGGTGTTGATGTGAGCCATGACCACCCTTTCAAAGCACTTCATGGCTACAGATGTGAGTGCTACGGGTCTGTAGTCATTTAGGCAGGTTACCTTAGTGTTCTTGGGCACAGGGACTATGGTGGTCTGCTTGAAACGTTGGTATTACAGACTCAGTCAGGGACAGGTTGAAGACACTTGCCAGTTGGTCAGCGCATGCTCGAAGTACACGTCCTGGTAATCAGTCTGGCCCAGCGGCCTTGTGAATGTTAACCTGTTTAAAGGTCTTACTCACATCAGCTACAGAGAGCGTGATCACACAGTCATCCGGAACAGCTGATGTTCTTATGCATGTTTCAGTGTTGCTTGCCTCGAAGCGAGCATAGAAGTGATTTAGCTTGTCTGGTAACCTCGTGTCACTGGGTAGCTCCTGGCTGTGCTTCCCTTTGTAGTATGTAATAGTTTGCAAGCTCTGCCACATCTGACGATTAATTAAATTAATCAAAACAGGGACATTTTACATTTGGTTAGAAATTAATAAGGACATTATGTCAACAGAGAAAATGTCCTCCTGTGTGCTACCTATATCCCCCCACTAGAATCCCCATACTTTAAAGAAGACAAGCTTCTCCATCCTGGAGGGTGAAATCAATCATTTCCAGGTCCAGGGACATGTACTAGTCTGTGGCAACCTAAATACCAGAACTGGACAAGAACCTGACACCCTCAGCACACAGGAGGACAAACACCTCCCTCCACAAATGCCCCCCTAGTGTCAGGCTCTGGCCATAGAGAAGCCTTTTGCTTCTCTATGTACAGTGGGGAGAACAAGTATTTGATACACTGCCGATTTTGCAGGTTTTCCTACTTACAAAGCATGTAGAGGTCTGTAATTTTTATCATAGGTACACTTCAACTGTGAGAGACGGAATCTAAAACAAAAATCCAGAAAATCACATTGTATGATTTTTAAATAATTAATTTGCATTTTATTGCATGACATAAGTATTTGATCACCTACCAACCAGTAAGAATTCTGGATCTCACAGACCTGTTAGTTTTTCTTTAAGAAGCCCTCCTGTTCTACACTCATTACCTGTATTAACTGCACCTGTTTAAACTCGTTACCTGTATAAAAGACACCTGTCCACACACTCAATCAAACGGACTCCACACACTCAATCAAACAGCTGTGTAAGGACATCAGGGATAAAATTGTAGACCTGCACAAGGCTGGGATGGGCTACAGGACAATAGGCAAGCAGCTTGGTGAGAAGGCAACAACTGTTGGCGCAATTATTAGAAAATGGAAGAAGTTCAAGATGACGGTCAATCTCCCTCGGTCTGGGGCACCATGCAAGATCTCAGCTCGTGGGGCATCAATGATCATGAGGAAGGTGAGGGATCAGACCAGAACTACACGGCAGGACCTGGTCAATGACCTGAAGAGAGCTGGGACCACAGTCTCAAAGAAAACCATTAGTAACACACTACGCCGTCATGGATTAAAATCCTGCAGCGCACGCAAGGTCCCCCTGCTCAAGCCAGCGCATGTCCAGGCCCGTCTGAAGTTTGCCAATGACCATCTGGATGATCCAGAGGAGGAATGGGAGAAGGTCATGTGGTCTGATGAGACAAAAATAGAGCTTTTTGGTCTAAACTCCACTCGCCGTGTTTGGAGGAAGAAGAAGGATGAGTACAACCCCAAGAACACCATCCCAACCGTGAAGCATGGAGGTGGAAACATCATTCTTTGGGGATGCTTTTCTGCAAAGGGGACAGGACGACTGCACCGTATTGAGGGGAGGATGGATGGGGCCATGTATCGCGAGATCTTGGCCAACAACCTCCTTCCCTCAGTAAGAGCATTGAAGATAGGTCGTGGCTGGGTCTTCCAGCATGACAACGACCCGAAACACACAGCCAGGGCAACTAAGGAGTGGCTCCGTAAGAAGCATCTCAAGGTCCTGGAGTGGCCTAGCCAGTCTCCAGACCTGAACCCAATAGAAAATCTTTGGAGGGAGCTGAAAGTCCGTATTGCCCAGCGACAGCCCCGAAACCTGAAGGATCTGGATGGAGGAGTGGGCCAAAATCCCTGCTGCAGTGTGTGCAAACCTGGTCAAGAACTACAGGAAACGTATGATCTCTGTAATTACAAACAAAGGTTTCTGTACCAAATATTAAGTTCTGCTTTTCTGATGTATCAAATACTTATGTCATGCAATAAAATGCAAATTAATTACTTAAAAATCATACAATCTGATTTTCTGGATTTTTGTTTTAGATTCCGTCACTCACAGTTGAAGAGTACCTATGATACAAATTACAGACTTCTACATGCTTTGTAAGTGGGAAAACCTGCAAAATCGGCAGTGTATCAAATACTTGTTCTCCCCACTGTAGCTATGGTCAGAGTCTGACAGTTCTTTTCTTTCTGTTTCTGGTGGTGGGTTGGATCCCTAATTAGAGGCAGCTGCATTGCATTGTCTCTAATTAGGGATCCTACTTATGTTTGTAGGTCCATTGTCTACATGTCCGTCAAGTAAGTGTGTTTTCATGTATTACATCGTTGTTTTATTGTTGTTTAGTTCGTCATTGAGTGTATACTCTATTAGTACTCTATTAGTACTCTATTAGTACTCTATTAGTACTCTACATGTCGAACTATCACTGCGCTGCGCCTTGGTCTCTCTTAACACCCAGTCGTGACACCTAGACACAACTACAACAACATAACCAACAAAAACGGTTCACAACTCCTGCAGCATGCTGGGTATGTACAGTTGAAGTTGGAAGTTTACATACAGTCATTACATTTTTCATGTTAACAAACTATAGTTTTGGCAAGTCTGTTAGGACATCTACTTTGTCCATGACAAGTAATTCTTCCAACAATTGTTTACAGACAGATTATTTCACTTATAATTCACTATATCACAATTCCAGTGGGTCAGAAGTTTACATACACTAAGTTGACTGTGCCTTTAAACAGCTTGGAAAATTCCAGAAAATGATTTAGAAGCTTCTGATAGGCTAATTGACATTATTTGAGTTAATTGGAGGTGTACCTGTGGATGTATTTCAAGGCCTACCTTCAAACTCAGTGCCTCTTTGCTTGACATCATGGGAAAATCAAAAGAAATCAACCAAGACCTCAGAAAACAAATTGTAGACCTCCACAAGTCTGGTTCATCCTTGGGAGCATTTCCAAACGCCTGAAGGTACCACGTTCATCTGTACAAACTATAGTACTCAAGTATAAACACCATGGGACCACGCAGCCGTCATACCGCTCAGGAAGGAGACGCGTTCTGTCTCTTAGACATGAACGTACTTTGGTGCGAAAAGTGCAAATCAATCCCAGAACAACAGCAAAGGACCTTGTGAAGATGCTGGAGGAAACAGGTACAAAAGTATCTATATACACAGTAAAACGAGTCCTATATGGACATAACCCGAAAGGCCGCTCAGCAAGGTAGAAGCCACTGCTCCAAAACCACCATAAAAAAGCCAGACTACGGTTTGCAACTGCACATGGGGACAAAGATCGTACTTTTTGGAGAAATGTCCTCTGGTCTGATGAAACAAAAATAGAACTGTTTGGCAATAATGTTTGAAAGGGAAGGGGGAGGCTTGCAAGACGAAGAACACCATCCCAACCGGAAACAAATTGAGTGTATGTAAACTTCTGATCCACTGGGAATGTGATGAAAGAAATAAAAGCTGAAATAAATCATTCTCTCTACTATTATTCTGACATTTCACATTCTTAAAATAAAGTGGTGATCCTAACTGACCTAAGACAGGGAATTTTTACTAGGATTAAATGTCAGGAATTGAAAAAAACTGAGTTTAAATGTATTTGGCTAAGGTGTATGTAAACTTCCGACTTCACTCCATCCCTCCGATGCCAACAACTACAGACCAGTATCCCTTCTTTCTTTTCTCGCCAAAACTCTTGATCGTGCCGTCTCTAACCAACTCTCCTTCTATCTCTCTCAGAATGACCTTCTTGATCCTAACCAGTCAGGTTTCAAGACTGGTCATTCAACTGAGACTGCTCTTCTCTGTGTCACGGAGGCTCTCCGTTCTGCCAAATCTAACTCCCTCTCCTCTGCTCTTATCCTTCTAGACCTATCTGCTGCCTTTGATACTGTGAACCATCAGATCCTCCTCTCCGTCCTCTCTGAGTTGGGCATCTCCGGCGCTGCACACTCTTGGATTGCGTCCTACCTGACAGGTCGCTCCTATCAGGTGGCGTGGTGAGAATCTGTCTCCGCACCATGTGCTCTCACCACTGGTGTCCCCCAGGGCTCAGTTCTAGGCCCTCTCCTATTCTCTCTAGACACCAAGTCACTTGGCTCTGTCATATCCTCACATGGTCTCTCCTATCATTGCTACGCAGACGACACTCAATTAATTCTCTCCTTTCCCCATTCTGATAACCAGGTGGCGAATCGCATCTCTGCATGTCTGGCAGACATATCAGTTTGGATGTCGGATCACCACCTCAAGCTGAACCTCGGCAAGACAGAGCTGCTCTTCCTCCCGGGGAAGGACTGCCTACTCCATGATCTTGCCATTACGGTTGACAACTCCATTGTGTCCTCCTCCCAGAGTGCAAAGAACCTTGGTGTGACCCTGGACAACACCCTGTCTTTCTCTGTTAACATCAAAGCAGTGACCCGATCCTGCAGGTTCACGCTCTACAACATTTGCAGAGTATGACCCTACCTTACACAGAAAGCAGCACAGGTCCTAATCCAGACACTTGTCATCTCCTGTCTGGATTACTGCAACTCGCTGTTGTCTGGGCTCCTTGCCTGCACCATTAAACACCTACAACTTATCCAGAACGCTGCAGCCCATCTGGTGTTCAACCTTCCCAAGTTCTCTCATGTCACCCTGTTCCTCCACACACTCCACTGTCTTCCAGTTGAAGCTTGCATCTACTACAAAATCATGGTGCTTGTCTACGGAGCTGTGAGGGGAACGCGACCTCCTTACCTCCAGGCTCTGATCAGACGCTACACCCAAACGAGGACACTACGTTTATCCACCTCTGGCCTGCTAGCCCCCCTACCTCTACGAAAGCACAGTTCGGGCTCGTCCCAGTCAAAGCTATTCGCTGCTCTGGCGCCCCAATGGTGGAACAAGCTCCCCCACGACGCCAGGACAGCAGAGTCACTGACCACCTTCTGGAGACACTTGAAACCCGACCTCTTTAAGGAATACCTGGAACAGTATAACAGTAATCCTTCTTTGTATGTGTTTATGTGTGTGTGTGTGTGTGTGTGTGTATGTGTGTATGTGTGTGTGTGTGTGTGTGTGTGTGTGTGTGTGTGTGTGTGTGTGTGTGTGTGTGTGTGTGTGTGTGTGTGTGTGTGTGTGTGTGTGTGTGTGTGTGTGTGTGTGTGTATGTGTGTGTGTATGTATGTGTGTGTGTATGTGTGCGTGTGCGTGTATGTATGTATGTATGTGTGTGTGTGTGTGTGTGTGTGTGTGTGTGTGTGTGTGTGTGTGTGTGTGTGTGTGTGTGTGTGTGTGTGTGTGTGTGTGTGTGTGTGTGTGTGTGTGTGTGTGTGTGTACATGTGTATGTATATGTATATATGTATATATGTGTGTGTGTGTGTGTTACCTGGTCCAGAGCAGTATCTTCATGTATATGTATGTATATATATGTGTATATGTATATGTATGTATGTGTTACCTGGTCCAGAGCAGTATCTTTATGTATATGTATGTATATATATGTGTATGTGTATATGTATATATGTGTTACCTGGTCCAGAGCAGTATCTTTATGTATATGTATGTATATATATGTGTTACCTGGTCCAGAGCAGTATCTTTATGTATATGTATGTATATATATGTGTATGTGTATATGTATATATGTGTTACCTGGTCCAGAGCAGTATCTTTATGTATATGTATGTATATATGTGTATATGTATATATGTGTATATATGTGTTACCTGGTCCAGAGCAGTATCTTTCGACAATCGTCTCAGTCTAGACTCCAACGTGACGATCTTTGCCTCTTTATGAACCATCTCTATATGCAGCTCATCACTCCTCTCCTCCAGCTCTCTGATCTACACACACACACACACACACACACACACACACACACACACACACACACACACACACACACAGGTGTCACAAAGCAGGACACCAATTTAGCAAATGTTGATAAGCGTTCAGATTAACTAATTTATTCCTAATCAGACACACAAAGTAATCTGACTGACGATAGGTTCTTATCACAGTGGGAGGCCGTTCCTTCATCTGACTGACGATAGGTTCCTATCTCACAGTGGGAGGCCGTTCCTTCATCTGACTGACGATAGGTTCTCATCACAGTGGGAGGCCGTTCCTTCATCTGACTGACGATAGGTTCCTATCACAGTGGGAGGCCGTTCCTTCATCTGACTGACGATAGGTTCTCATCACAGTGGGAGGCCGTTCCTTCATCTGACTGACGATAGGTTCCTATCACAGTGGGAGGCCGTTCCTTCATCTGACTGACGATAGGTTCCTATCACAGTGGGAGGCCGTTCCTTCATCTGACTGACGATAGGTTCCTATCACAGTGGGAGGCCGTTCCTTCATCTGACTGACGATAGGTTCTCATCACAGTGGGAGGCCGTTCCTTCATCTGACTGACGATAGGTTCCTATCACAGTGGGAGGCCGTTTCTTCATCTGACTGCCGATAGGTTCCTATCACAGTGGGAGGCCGTTCCTTCATCTGACTGACGATAGGTTCCTATCACAGTGGGAGGCCGTTCCTTCATCTGACTGACGATAGGTTCCTATCACAGTGGGAGGCCGTTCCTTCATCTGACTGACGATAGGTTCTCATCACAGTGGGAGGCCGTTCCTTCATCTGACTGACGATAGGTTCTCATCACAGTGGGAGGCCGTTCCTTCATCTGACTGACGATAGGTTCCTATCACAGTGGGAGGCCGTTCCTTCATCTGACTGACGATAGGTTCCTATCACAGTGGGAGGCCGTTTCTTCATCTGACTGCCGATAGGTTCCTATCACAGTGGGAGGCCGTTCCTTCATCTGACTGACGATAGGTTCTCATCACAGTGGGAGGCCGTTCCTTCATCTGACTGACGATAGGTTCTCATCACAGTGGGAGGCCGTTCCTTCATCTGACTGACGATAGGTTCCTATCACAGTGGGAGGCCGTTCCTTCATCTGACTGACGATAGGTTCCTATCACAGTGGGAGGCCGTTTCTTCATCTGACTGCCGATAGGTTCCTATCACAGTGGGAGGCCGTTCCTTCATCTGACTGACGATAGGTTCCTATCACAGTGGGAGGCCGTTCCTTCATCTGACTGACGATAGGTTCTCATCACAGTGGGAGGCCGTTCCTTCATCTGACTGACGATAGGTTCCTATCACAGTGGGAGGCCGTTCCTTCATCTGACTGACGATAGGTTCCTATCACAGTGGGAGGCCGTTCCTTCATCTGACTGACGATAGGTTCCTATCACAGTGGGAGGCCGTTCCTTCATCTGACTGACGATAGGTTCCTATCACAGTGGGAGGCCGTTCCTTCATCTGACTGACGATAGGTTCTCATCACAGTGGGAGGCCGTTCCTTCATCTGACTGACGATAGGTTCTCATCACAGTGGGAGGCCGTTCCTTCATCTGACTGACGATAGGTTCCTATCACAGTGGGAGGCCGTTCCTTCATCTGACTGACGATAGGTTCTCATCACAGTGGGAGGCCGTTCCTTCATCTGACTGACGATAGGTTCTCATCACAGTGGGAGGCCGTTCCTTCATCTGACTGACGATAGGTTCTCATCACAGTGGGAGGCCGTTCCTTCATCTGACTGACGATAGGTTCTCATCACAGTGGGAGGCCGTTCCTTCATCTGACTGACGATAGGTTCCTATCACAGTGGGAGGCCGTTCCTTCATCTGACTGACGATAGGTTCTCATCACAGTGGGAGGCCGTTCCTTCATCTGACTGACGATAGGTTCCTATCACAGTGGGAGGCCGTTCCTTCATCTGACTGACGATAGGTTCTCATCACAGTGGGAGGCCGTTCCTTCATCTGACTGACGATAGGTTCTCATCACAGTGGGAGGCCGTTAATTCTCTTGCTAGAAACAAAAGACGTTCCTGTGTACCGACTTGGTACCGACAAACCTGGAGTTTCTACTTGTAGAATCGCAATGCAAGGCAGTGGCCAACAACTTGACTTTAAGCCAATCAGAGAGCACGAACATCCACGTAGGGGAGCTGACTGGAGTGACTAGAAAAAAGAAAAAAGAAAAAGGAGGGTCCTTTTCCCAGGGTGCACCTCCCCCTTTTCATCAGTTATAACTAGAACCAGACAGCTTCATAATACATGTTGTTTTATACAGGCATCTTTTACATCTAGCTAAGGAGTTTGGTGCTTGAACAAAGATTGTTTTGATAGGTTTGATAATGTTCCCTAGCTCATTACATTAGTTAGCTAGCTAGCTAACATTAGCTTGTTAACTGAGCCAGGCAGTCACACACACTTCATATGAAACCAATGAGAAGGTAAGTGCAATGCACACAACACTAACTGCGGTACTATCTAGCAAGATGATGTAGAAATAATTTAATTCAATCTCCATTATCCCATACTGTCAGTGCCAGTTCGCTTGCTAGCTAACATTAGCTTAACGGTTAGCATCACCATTTGCCAGTAGCAAAACATAGCTAGCTAGCTTCTTCACAGACTCTCGGCAGCCTACAGGCAGCTGCTACATTCAAGACAAAAGATTTAAGTGGCGAGGTATGGTAGTTGGTGCCAGGTGCATTGGTTTGTGTCAAGAATTGCAATGCTGCTGGGTTTTTCACACTGAACAGCTTCACACTGAACAGTTCAAAGGACATCCAGCCAATTTGACACAACTGTGGGAAGCATTGGAGTCAACATGGGCCAGCATCCCTGTGGAACACTTGACTCCTTGTAGAGTCCATGAGGCTATTGTCAGAATTAGAAAGGTGTTCTTCATGCTTGGTATACTGGACAGTGAGCAGGCAGGCAAGCTTTGATGAAAGCCGTGGGGAGGGGGTCCAGGGAGCAGGTTGTAGTCTTGGGTCCAGGGAGCAGGTTGTAGTCTTGGGTCCAGGGAG
>CM042397.1:44244530-44252030 GCA_023634145.1 Thymallus thymallus | reverse complement strand
GATGGGGCCATGTATCGCGAGATCTTGGCCAACAACTTCTTTCCCTCAGTAAGAGCATGAAGATGGGTCGTGGCTAGGTCTTCCAGCATGACAACGACCCGAAACACACAGCCAGGGCAACTAATGAGTGGCTACGTAAGAAGCATCTCAAGGTCCTGGAGTGGCCTAGCCAGTCTCCAGACCTGAACCCAATAGAAAATCTTTGGAGGGAGCTGAAAGTCTGTATTGCCCAGCGACAGCCCCGAAACCTGAAGGATCTGGAGAAGGTCTGTATGGAGGAGTGGGCCAAAATCCCTGCTGCAGTGTTTGCAAACCTGGTCAAGAACTACAGGAAACGTATGATCTCTGTAATTGAAAACAAAGGTTTCTGTACCAAATATTAAGTTCTGCTCTTCTGATGTATCAAATACTTATGTCATGCAATAAAATGCAAATGAATTACTTAAAAATCATACAATCTGATTTTCTGTATTTTTGTTTTAGATTCCGTCACTCACAGTTGAAGAGTACCTATGATAAAAATTACAGACTTCTACATGCTTTGTAAGTAGGAAAACCTGCAAAATCGGCAGTGTATCAAATACTTGTTCTCCCCACTGTATGTGTATATGTGTATAAATGTGTATATGTCTATATGTGTGTGTGTGTGTGTGTGTGTATGTGTGTATATTTGTATATGTATAAATGGATATGTGTGTTTATGTGTGTATATGTGTGTGTATATGTGTGTGTATATGTGTATATGTGTGTGTGTGTGTATATGTGTATATGTGTGTATATGTATAAATGTGTATATGTCTTTATTTGTGTGTGTATATGTGTGTATATTTGTATATGTATAAATGTGTATATGTGTATATATGTGTGTATATGTGGGTTGGTGTGTATATGTGTAAATGTGTGTGTGCATATGTGTATATGTGTGTATATGTGTATAAATGTGTATATGTCTATGTGTGTATATGTGTGTATATGTGTATATATGTGTATAAGTGTGTATATATATGTTACCTGGTCCCTCTCCTTCTCCACCTCCTCCAGCTGTATATTGATGGTGTTCATCCTGTTTCTGTACATCTCACAGTCCTTCTGTAGTGTAGAGCTCTTCAGCTCCAGGTCCTCTTTCTCCTCAAGGTACTGTACACACACACACACACACACACACACAGAGAGAGACACACACACACACACACACACACAATCCTAAGTCACCCTAACAAGTGTGTGTGTCTGTGTCTAGCTGTTATTGGCAGAGAGATAAGGAACTCTCTTTCCAATTGGTCTATTAACTCATTTGCAGCCTGGTGATGTTGCCATGGACGACAAACCTCCATCCCATCAAAAAAAGACTGAAATTTCAAACAGCTCTTAAATCAAAATAACATTATCATCATGTTCCCAATTTCACAGCCTCGTAGTGTGGACATATACAGTACCTGTCTAACACATACATATACATACATACACTACCAGGCAATAGTTTGGACACACCTATTCATTCAAGAGTTTTTCTTTATTTTGACTATTTTCTACATTGTAGAATAATTGTGAAGACATCAAAACTATGAAATAACACATATGGAATCATGTAGTAACCAAAAAAGTGTTAAAGAAATGAAAATCTATTTTCTATTTGAGATTCTTTAAAGTTGATGACAGCTTTGATTTGCCCAGATGTTGTGCAGACTAGAAACCCTACTGCAGCTGGTTACCTTGATATCTGAAGATTGCTCAACATCTTTCTTTTCAGTGTGTGTAACCTTGTATCTCTTCATGTAGGTTGTACAGTAATACTACTGTAATACTACTATAATAACCTTGTCTCGTAGCTCCTCAGCCTGACGTATCTCTTCATGTAGGTTGTACAGTAATACTACTGTAATACTACTATAATAACCTTGTCTCGTAGCTCCTCAGCCTGACGTATCTCTTCATGTAGGTTGTACAGTAATACTACTGTAATACTACTATAATAACCTTGTCTCGTAGCTCCTCAGCCTGACGTATCTCTTCATGTAGGTTGTACAGTAATACTACTGTAATACTACTATAATAACCTTGTCTCGTAGCTCCTCAGCCTGACGTATCTCTTCATGTAGGTTGTACAGTAATACTACTGTAATACTACTATAATAACCTTGTCTCGTAGCTCCTCAGCCTGACGTATCTCTTCATGTAGGTTGTACAGTAATACTACTGTAATACTACTATAATAACCTTGTCTCGTAGCTCCTCAGCCTGACGTATCTCTTCATGTAGGTTGTACAGTAATACTACTGTAATACTACTATAATAACCTTGTCTCGTAGCTCCTCAGCCTGACGTATCTCTTCATGTAGGTTGTACAGTAATACTACTGTAATACTACTATAATAACCTTGTCTCGTAGCTCCTCAGCCTGACGTATCTCTTCATGTAGGTTGTACAGTAATACTACTGTAATACTACTATAATAACCTTGTCTCGTAGCTCCTCAGCCTGACGTATCTCTTCATGTAGGTTGTACAGTCTGTTGACCAAGTCCTGTCTGTCTTCTAACGCCTCCTGGCGGTCGTGTTCCAGAATGTCCAGGATCGCCTTGTCAGACGCAGGCAGGGGCCCTGGCTATACACACAGATACATATAAATATATATATATACAGGGGCCCTGGCTACACACACAGATACATATAAATATATATATATACAGGGGCCCTGGCTATACACACAGATACATATAAATATATATATATACAGGGGCCCTGGCTACACACACAGATACATATAAATATATATATATACAGGGGCCCTGGCTACACACACAGATACATATAAATATATATATATACAGGGGCCCTGGCTACACACACAGATACATATAAATATATATATATACAGGGGCCCTGGCTACACACACAGATACATATAAATATATATATATACAGGGGCCCTGGCTACACACACAGATACATATAAATATATATATATACAGGGGCCCTGGCTATACACACAGATACATATAAATATATATATATACAGGGGCCCTGGCTACACACACAGATACATATAAATATATATATATACAGGGGCCCTGGCTACACACACAGATACATATAAATATATATATATACAGGGGCCCTGGCTACACACACAGATACATATAAATATATATATATACAGGGGCCCTGGCTACACACACAGATACATATAAATATATATATATACAGGGGCCCTGGCTACACACACAGATACATATAAATATATATATATACAGGGGCCCTGGCTACACACACAGATACATATATATATATATATACAGGGGCCCTGGCTACACACACAGATACATATAAATATATATATATACAGGGGCCCTGGCTACACACACAGATACATATAAATATATATATATACAGGGGCCCTGGCTACACACACAGATACATATATATATATATATACAGGGGCCCTGGCTACACACACAGATACATATAAATATATATATATACAGGGGCCCTGGCTACACACACAGATACATATAAATATATATATATACAGGGGCCCTGGCTACACACACAGATACATATAAATATATATATATACAGGGGCCCTGGCTACACACACAGATACATATATATATATATATATACAGGGGCCCTGGCTACACACACATATACATATAAATATATATATATACAGGGGCCCTGGCTACACACAGATACATATAAATATATATATATACAGGGGCCCTGGCTATACACACAGATACATATAAATATATATATATACAGGGGCCCTGGCTACACACACAGATACATATAAATATATATATATACAGGGGCCCTGGCTACACACACAGATACATATAAATATATATATATACAGGGGCCCTGGCTACACACACAGATACATATAAATATATATATATACAGGGGCCCTGGCTATACACACAGATACATATATATATATATATATATATACAGGGGCCCTGGCTACACACACAGATACATATAAATATATATATATACAGGGGCCCTGGCTATACACACAGATACATATATATATATACAGTGGGGAGAACAAGTATTTGATACACTGCCGATCTTGCAGGTTTTCCCACTTACAAAGCATGTAGAAGTCTGTAATTTTTATCATAGGTACTCTTCAACTGTGAGTGACGGAATCTAAAACAAAAATCCAGAAAATCACATTGTATAATTTTTAAGTAATTAATTTTCATTTTATTGCATGACATAAGTATTTGATACATCAGAAAAGCAGAACTTAATATCTGGTACAGAAACCTTTGTTTGCAATTACAGAGATCATACGTTTCCTGTAGTTCTTGACCAGGTTTGCACACACTGCAGCAGGGATTTTGGCCCACTCCTCCATACAGACCTTCTCTAGATCCTTCAGGTTTCGGGGCTGTCGCTGGGCAATACAGACTTTCAGCTCCCTCCAAAGATTTTCTATTGGGTTCAGGTCTGGAGACTGGCTAGGCCACTCCAGGACCTTGAGATGCTTCTTACGGAGCCACTCCTTAGTTGCCCAGGCTGTGTGTTTCGGGTCGTTGTCATGCTGGAAGACCCAGCCACGACCCATCTTCAATGCTCTTACTGGAGGTAGGAGGTTGTTGGCCAAGATCTTGCAATACATGGCCCCATCCATCCTCCCCTCAATACGGTGCAGTCGTCCTGTCCCCTTTGCAGAAAAGCATCCCCAAAGAATGATGTTTCCACCTCCATGCTTCACGGTTGGGATGGTGTTCTTGGGGTTGTACTCATCCTTCTTCTTCCTCCAAACACGGCGAGTGGAGTTTAGACCAAAATGCTCTATTTTTGTCTCATCAGACCACATGACCTTCTCCCATTCCTCCTCTGGATCATACAGATGGTCATTGGCAAACTTCAGACGGGCCTGGACATGCGCTGGCTTGAGCAGGGGGACCTTGCGTGCGCTGCAGGATTTTAATCCATGACGGCGTAGTGTGTTACTAATGGTTTTCTTTGAGATAGGGGTCCCAGCTCTCTTCAGGTCATTGACCAGGTCCTGCCGTGTAGTTCTGGGCTGATCCCTCACCTTCCTCATAATCATTGATGCCCCACGAGGTGAGATCTTGCATGGTGCCCCAGACCGAGGGAGATTGACCGTCATCTTGAACTTCTTCCATTATCTAATAATTGCGCCAACAGTTGTTGCCTACTCACCAAGCTGCTTGCCTATTGTCCTGTAGCCCATCCCAGCCTTGTGCAGGTCTAAAATTGTATCCCTGATGTCCTTACACAGCTCTCTGGTCTTGGCCATTGTGGAGAGGTTGGAGTCTGTTTGATTGAATGTGTGGACAGGTGTCTTTTGTACAGGTAACGAGTTCAAACAGGTGCAGTTAATACAGGTAATGAGTGGAGAACAGGAGGGCTTCTTAAAGAAAAACTAACAGGTCTGTGAGATCCGGAATTCTTACTGGTTGGTAGGTGATCAAATACTTATGTCATGCAATAAAATGCAAATTAATTATTTAAAAATCATACAATGTGATTTTCTGGATTTTTGTTTTAGATTCCGTCTCTCACAGTTGAAGTGTACCTATGATAAAAATTACAGACCTCTACATGCTTTGTAAGTAGGAAAACCTGCAAAATCGGCAGTGTATCAAATACTTGTTCTCCCCACTGTATATATACAGGGGCCCTGGCTACACACACAGATACATATAAATATATATATATACAGGGGCCCTGGCTACACACACAGATACATATAAATATATATATATACAGGGGCCCTGGCTACACACACAGATACATATAAATATATATATATACAGGGGCCCTGGCTACACACACAGATACATATAAATATATATATATACAGGGGCCCTGGCTACACACAGATACATATAAATATATATATATACAGGGGCCCTGGCTACACACACAGATACATATAAATATATATATATATATACAGGGGCCCTGGCTACACACACAGATACATATAAATATATATATATACAGGGGCCCTGGCTACACACACAGATACATATAAATATATATATATACAGGGGCCCTGGCTATACACACAGATACAGATAAATATATATATATACATGGGCCCTGGCTACACACACAGATACATATAAATATATATATATACAGGGGCCCTGGCTACACACACAGATACATATAAATATATATATATACAGGGGCCCTGGCTACACACACAGATACATATAAATATATATATATACAGGGGCCCTGGCTACACACACAGATACATATAAATATATATATATACAGGGGCCCTGGCTACACACACAGATACATATAAATATATATATATACAGGGGCCCTGGCTACACACACAGATACATATAAATATATATATATACAGGGGCCCTGGCTACACACACAGATACATATAAATATATATATATACAGGGGCCCTGGCTACACACACAGATACATATAAATATATATATATACAGGGGCCCTGGCTACACACACAGATACATATAAATATATATATATACAGGGGCCCTGGCTACACACACAGATACATATAAATATATATATATACAGGGGCCCTGGCTACACACACAGATACATATAAATATATATATATATACAGGGGCCCTGGCTACACACACAGATACATATATATATACAGCGGGTGAAATAAGTATTGAACACATCACCATTTTTCTCAGTAAATATATTTCCAAAGGTGATATTGACATGACATTTTCACCAGATGTTGGTAACAACCCAAGTAATTCATACATACAAAGAAACCAAAACAAATAAGTTCAGAAATTAACTTATGTGTAATAATGTGAAATGACACAGGGAAAAAGTATTGAACACATGAAGAAAGGGAGGTTCAAAAAGGCATGGAAAGCCAAGACAACAGCTGAAAACTATCAGTAATTAAAAAGCAATCCAGCCCCCTGTCAGTGCAAATTAATATCAGCTGGTTCAGTCCCAACTGATGGCCTACAAAAAGGTCTCATTGCCAAGGTGTCACACAAGACACATCTCATGATGGGTAAGAGCTGTCTCAAGACATTCGCAACCTAATTGATGCAAAACATAATGATGGCATTGGTTATAGGCGCATTTCTAAGCTTCTGAATGTTCCAGTGAGCACTGTTGGGGCCATAATACGGAAGTGGAAAGACAATAATTTCACCATATATTTGCCTCGACCAGGTGCTCCTCGTAAATTTGCCCATTCATCCTTCCCTCAATTATGTGAAGTTTGCCAGTACCATTTGCTGAAAAGCAGCCCCACACCATGATGTTCCCACCTCCAAACTTCACTGTTGGTATGGTGTTTTTAGGGTGATGTGCAGTGCCATTTCTCCTCCAAACATGGTGTGTATTATGACATCCAAACAGTTCAATTTTGCTCTCATCTGACCACACTATATTCTCCCAGTATTTCACTGGCTTTTCCAAATGTTGTGCAGCAAACGTTAAACGAGCTTCAACATGCTTTTTTTTTCAGCAATGGAGACTTGCGTGG
>CM042397.1:44227030-44234530 GCA_023634145.1 Thymallus thymallus | reverse complement strand
GTTTCAGCTGGTCAATCTAATACAATAATAATAATAATAATAATAATTACACTCCTCCTCTACCTTGTTAAGTCTGTGTTTCAGCTGGTCAATCTAATACAATAATAATAATAATAATAATAATAATTACACTCCTCCTCTACCTTGTTAAGTCTGTGTTTCAGCTGGTCAATCTAATACAACAATAACAATAATAATACAATAATAATTACACTCCTCCTCTACCTTGTTAAGTCTGTGTTTCAGCTGGTCAATCTAATACAATAATAATAATAATAATAATTACAGTCCTCCACCCTATTAAGTCTGTGTTTCAGCTGGTCAATCTAATACAATAATAATAATAATAATAATAATTACACTCCTCCTCTACCATGTTAAGTCTGTGTTTCAGCTGGTCAATCTAATACAATAATAATAATAATATTAATTACACTCCTCCTCTACCTTGTTAAGTCTGTGTTTCAGCTGGTCAATCTAATACAATAATAATAATAATAATAATAATAATAATAATAATAATAATTACACTCCTCCTCTACCTTGTTAAGTCTGTGTTTCAGCTGGTCAGTCTAATACAATAATAATAATAATAATAATAATTACACTCCTCCTCTACCTTGTTAAGTCTGTGTTTCAGCTGGTCAATCTAATACAATAATAATAATAATAATTACACTCCTCCTCTACCTTGTTAAGTCTGTGTTTCAGCTGGTCAATCTAATACAATAATAATAATAATAATAATTACACTCCTCCTCTACCTTGTTAAGTCTGTGTTTCAGCTGGTCAATCTAATACAATAATAATAATAATAATAATTACACTCCTCCTATACCTTGTTAAGTCTGTGATTCAGCTGGTCAATCTAATACAATTAAAATAATAATAATAATAATAATAATTACACTCCTCCTCTACCTTGTTAAGTCTGTGTTTCAGCTGGTCAATCTAATATAATAATAATAATAATATTAATTACACTCCTCCTCTACCTTGTTAAGTCTGTGTTTCAGCTGGTCAATCTAATACAATAATAATAATAATAATAATTACAGTCCTCCACCCTGTTAAGTCTGTGTTTCAGCTGGTCAATCTAATACAATAATAATAATAATAATTACACTCCTCCTCTACCATGTTAAGTCTGTGTTTCAGCTGGTCAATCTAATACAATAATAATAATAATATTAATTACACTCCTCCTCTACCTTGTTAAGTCTGTGTTTCAGCTGGTCAATCTAATACAATAATAATAATAATAATAATAATTACACTCCTCCTCTACCTTGTTAAGTCTGTGTTTCAGCTGGTCAATCTAATACAATAATAATAATAATAATAATTACACTCCTCCTCTACCTTGTTAAGTCTGTGTTTCAGCTGGTCAATCTAATACAATAATAATAATAATAATAATAATTACACTCCTCCTCTACCTTGTTAAGTCTGTGTTTCAGCTGGTCAATCTAATACAATAATAATAATAATAATTACACTCCTCCTCTACCTTGTTAAGTCTGTGTTTCAGCTGGTCAATCTAATACAACAATAACAATAATAATACAATAATAATTACACTCCTCCTCTACCTTGTTAAGTCTGTGTTTCAGCTGGTCAATCTAATACAATAATAATAATAATAATAATTACAGTCCTCCACCCTGTTAAGTCTGTGTTTCAGCTGGTCAATCTAATACAATAATAATAATAATAATAATAATTACACTCCTCCTCTACCATGTTAAGTCTGTGTTTCAGCTGGTCAATCTAATACAATAATAATAATAATATTAATTACACTCCTCCTCTACCTTGTTAAGTCTGTGTTTCAGCTGGTCAATCTAATACAATAATAATAATAATAATAATAATTACACTCCTCCTCTACCTTGTTAAGTCTGTGTTTCAGCTGGTCAATCTAATACAATAATAATAATAATAATAATTACACTCCTCCTCTACCTTGTTAAGTCTGTGTTTCAGCTGGTCAATCTAATACAATAATAATAATAATAATAATAATTACACTCCTCCTCTACCTTGTTAAGTCTGTGTTTCAGCTGGTCAATATAATACAATAACAATAATAATAATAATTACACTCCTCCTCTACCTTGTTAAGTCTGTGTTTCAGCTGGTCAATCTAATACAATAATAATAATAATAATAATAATTACACTCCTCCTCTACCTTGTTAAGTCTGTGTTTCAGCTGGTCAATCTAATACAATAATAATAATAATAATTACACTCCTCCTCTACCTTGTTAAGTCTGTGTTTCAGCTGGTCAATCTAATACAACAATAACAATAATAATACAATAATAATTACACTCCTCCTCTACCTTGTTAAGTCTGTGTTTCAGCTGGTCAATCTAATACAATAATAATAATAATAATAATTACAGTCCTCCACCCTGTTAAGTCTGTGTTTCAGCTGGTCAATCTAATACAATAATAATAATAATAATAATAATTACACTCCTCCTCTACCATGTTAAGTCTGTGTTTCAGCTGGTCAATCTAATACAATAATAATAATAATATTAATTACACTCCTCCTCTACCTTGTTAAGTCTGTGTTTCAGCTGGTCAATCTAATACAATAATAATAATAATAATAATAATTACACTCCTCCTCTACCTTGTTAAGTCTGTGTTTCAGCTGGTCAATCTAATACAATAATAATAATAATAATAATTACACTCCTCCTCTACCTTGTTAAGTCTGTGTTTCAGCTGGTCAATCTAATACAATAATAATAATAATAATAATAATTACACTCCTCCTCTACCTTGTTAAGTCTGTGTTTCAGCTGGTCAATATAATACAATAACAATAATAATAATAATTACACTCCTCCTCTACCTTGTTAAGTCTGTGTTTCAGCTGGTCAATCTAATACAATAATAATAATAATAATAATAATTACACTCCTCCTCTACCTTGTTAAGTCTGTGTTTCAGCTGGTCAATCTAATACAATAATAATAATAATAATAATTACATTCCTCCTCTACCTTGTTAAGTCTGTGTTTCAGCTGGTCAATCTAATACAATAATAATAATAATAATAATTACACTCCTCCTCTACCTTGTTAAGTCTGTGTTTCAGCTGGTCAATCTAATACAATAATAATAATAATAATAATAATTACACTCCTCCTCTACCTTGTTAAGTCTGTGTTTCAGCTGGTCAATCTAATACAATAATAATAATAATAATTACTTTCCTCCTCTACCTTGTTAAGTCTGTGTTTCAGCTGGTCAATATAATACAATAATAATAATAATTACACTCCTCCTCTACCTTGTTAAGTCTGTGTTTCAGCTGGTCAATCTAATACAATAATAATAATAATAATAATAATTACACTCCTCCTCTACCATGTTTAGTCTGTGTTTCAGCTGGTCAATCTAATACAATAATAATAATAATAATAATTACACTCATCCTCTACCTTGTTAAGTCTGTTTCAGCTGGTCAATCTAATACAATAATAATAATAATAATAATAATTACACTCTTCCTCTACCTTGTTAAGTCTGTGTTTCAGCTGGTCAATCTAATACAATAATAATAATAATAATAATAATTACATTCCTCCTCTACCTTGTTAAGTCTGTGTTTCAGCTGGTCAATCTAATACAATAATAATAATAATAATAATAATTACATTCCTCCTCTACCTTGTTAAGTCTGTGTTTCAGCTGGTCAATCTAATACAATAATAATAATAATAATAATAATTACATTCCTCCTCTACCTTGTTAAGTCTGTGTTTCAGCTGGTCAATCTAATACAATAATAATAATAATAATAATAATTACATTCCTCCTCTACCTTGTTAAGTCTGTGTTTCAGCTGGTCAATCTAATACAATAATAATAATAATAATAATAATTACACTCCTCCTCTACCTTGTTAAGTCTGTGTTTCAGCTGGTCAATCTAATATAATAATAATAATAATAATAATTACACTCCTCCTCTACCTTGTTAAGTCTGTGTTTCAGCTGGTCAATCTAATATAATAATAATAATAATATTAATTACACTCCTCCTCTACCTTGTTAAGTCTGTGTTTCAGCTGGTCAATCTAATACAATAATAATAATAATAATAATAATTACATTCCTCCTCTACCTTGTTAAGTCTGTGTTTCAGCTGGTCAATCTAATACAATAATAATAATAATAATAATAATTACATTCCTCCTCTACCTTGTTAAGTCTGTGTTTCAGCTGGTCAATCTAATACAATAATAATAATAATAATAATAATTACATTCCTCCTCTACCTTGTTAAGTCTGTGTTTCAGCTGGTCAATCTAATACAATAATAATAATAATAATAATAATTACATTCCTCCTCTACCTTGTTAAGTCTGTGTTTCAGCTGGTCAATCTAATACAATAATAATAATAATAATAATAATTACACTCCTCCTCTACCTTGTTAAGTCTGTGTTTCAGCTGGTCAATCTAATATAATAATAATAATAATAATAATTACACTCCTCCTCTACCTTGTTAAGTCTGTGTTTCAGCTGGTCAATCTAATATAATAATAATAATAATATTAATTACACTCCTCCTCTACCTTGTTAAGTCTGTGTTTCAGCTGGTCAATCTAATACAATAATAATAATAATAATAATAATTACATTCCTCCTCTACCTTGTTAAGTCTGTGTTTCAGCTGGTCAATCTAATACAATAATAATAATAATAATAATAATAATTACATTCCTCCTCTACCAGTCAGTGATGCCCAAGGGTTATGGGGTTCACTCAGACACACTAATAGAATAGTGTCTGTGTTGTGCTGTGGTTACACCTGGTTTTGACATGCACTAGGATTTATGGGTGCATATCTGCTTATCCCTGCATAATTGGGGTTCGCCACTATTGTTTCATTGTTTCATATTTTGAAGGTTTGATTGCCAAAGGAAGAGTGTTTTTATATTTTTAAGGTTTAACTGCTGACAGGAAGTTGATGTTGGCAAACCAGAATTGAAAGATTTTGAAACAATAGTGGAAGACGGATAAGAGATGTTAATAATTTTACCCAAGGGAGAGAAGCTATGTATACTATGGAACCACATATAAGAGGAGCGAGAGGAGTCTGGGAAGATCAGTGGTCTCCAGAGGCTCCTTGGCTTTGTGTATATATTTGATACACTGTCGATTTTGCAGGCTTTCCCACTTACAAAGCATGTAGAAGTCTGTAATTTTTATCATAGGTACTCTTCAACTGTGAGTGACGGAATCTAAAACAAAAATCCAGAAAATCACATTGTATGATTTTTAACTAATTAATTTGCATTTTATTGCATGACATAAGTATTTGATACATCAGAAAAGCAGAACTTAATATTTGGTACAGAAACCTTTGTTTGCAATTACAGAGATCATACGTTTCCTGAAGTTCTTGACCAGGTTTGCACACACTGCAGCAGGGATTTTGGCCCACTCCTCCATACAGACCTTCTCCAGATCCTTCAGGTTTTGGGGCTGTCGCTGGGCAATACGGACTTTCAGCTCCCTCCAAAGATTTTCTATTGGGTTCAGGTCTGGAGACTGGCTAGGCCACTCCAGGACCTTGAGATGCTTCTTACGGAGCCACTCCTTAGTTGCCCTGGCTGTGTGTTTCGGGTCGTTGTCATGCTGGAAGACCCAGCCACGACCCATCTTCAATGCTCTTCCTGAGGGAAGGAGGTTGTTGGCCAAGATCTCGCGATACATGGCCCCATCCATCCTCCCCTCAATACGGTGCAGTCGTCCTGTCCCCTTTGCAGAAAAGCATCCCCAAAGAATGATGTTTCCACCTCCATGCTTCACGGTTGGGATAGTGTTCTTGGGGTTGTACTCATCCTTCTTCTTCCTCCAAACACGGCGAGTGGAGTTTAGACCAAAAAGCTCTATTTATGTCTCATCAGACCACATGACCTTCTCCCATCTCCCTCGGTCTAGGGCACCATGCAAGATCTCACCTCGTGGGGCATCAATGATCATGAGGAAGGTGAGGGATCAGCCCAGAACTACACGGCAGGACCTGGTCAATGACCTGAAGAGAGCTGGGACCACAGTCTCAAAGAAAACCATTAGTAACACATTACGCCGTCATGGATTAAAATCCTGCAGCACACGCAAGGTCCCCCTGCTCAAGCCAGCGCATGTCCAGGCCCGTCTGAAGTTTGCCAATGACCATCTGGATGATCCAGAGGAGGAATGGGAGAAGGTCATGTGGTCTGATGAGACAAAAATAGAGCTTTTTGGTCTAAACTCCACTCGCCGTGTTTGGAGGAAGAAGAAGGATGAGTACAACCCCAAGAACACCATCCCAACCGTGAAGTATGGAGGTGGAAACATAATTCTTTGGGGATGCTTTTCTGCAAAGGGGACAGGACGACTGCACCGTATTGAGGGGAGGATGGATGGGGCCATGTATCGCGAGATCTTGGCCAACAACCTCCTTCAATTTTCTCAAGGTCCTGGAGTGGCCTAGCCAGTCTCCAGACCTGAACCCAATAGAAAATCTTTGGAGGGAGCTGAAAGTCCGTATAGCCCAGCGACAGCCCCGAAACCTGAAGGATCTGTATGGAGGAGTGGGCCAAAATCCCTGCTGCAGTGTGTGCAAACCTGGTCAAGAACTACAGGAAACGTATGATCTCTGTAATTGCAAACAAAGGTTTCTGTACCAAATATTAAGTTCTGCTTTTCTGATGTATCAAATACTTATGTCATGCAATAAAATGCAAATTAATTACTTAAAAATCATACAATGTGATTTTCTGGATTTTTGTTTTAGATTCCGTCACTCACAGTTGAAGAGTACCTATGATAAAATTACAGACTTCTACATGCTTTGTAAGTGGGAAAACCTGCAAAATCGGCAGTGTATCAAATACTTCTCCCCACTGTATGTGTATATGTGTGTACCTCCAGCTGCAGGTCCCTGCTCCTCATCACAGCCATGTTCTTCTCCTCGCTGAGCGTTGCGTAACGCATGGCCAGTTTATAGTTCTCATCCTTCACCCTCAGGAGCTCATCATTATAGTTGTTCCTGTCTTCCTTCATCTTGTTGTATCCTGGAAGATAGAAAAATATCATCTACACTAGGATCCCTTGATAAAGACTGTATTTACAGTATATATACAGTAAATATATATCATCTACACTAGGATCCCTTGATAAAGACTGTATTTACAGTATATATACAGTAAATATATATCATCTACACTAGGATCCCTTGATAAAGACTGTATATACAGTATATATACAGTAAATATATATCATCTACACTAGGATCCCTTGATAAAGACTGTATATACAGTATATATACAGTAAATATATATCATCTACACTAGGATCCCTTGATAAAGACTGTATATACAGTATATATACAGTAAATATATATATATATATATCATCTACACTAGGATCCCTTTATAAAGACTGTATATACAGTATATATACAGTAAATATATATAGATAT
>CM042397.1:44204530-44224530 GCA_023634145.1 Thymallus thymallus | reverse complement strand
CACACACACCCACACCTACACACCTACACACACACACCTACATACACACACCTACACACACACACACACACACACACCTACACACCCACACCTACACACCTACACACACACACCTACACACACACACACACACACACACACACCTACACACACACACACACACACACACAAACACACACCTACACACACACACCTACACACACACACCTACACACACACCTACACACACACACACCTACACACACACCTACACACACACACCTACACACACCTACACACACCTACACACACACACACACCTACACACACCTACACACACCTACACACACACACACACACACAGCACTCTCCCCTTGAGAGGAAAACGCAAAGTGGATTTTCTCAAATGTTCCTTGATATCCTTCATATGTTCTTTTGGACTGCTCTCTTCAATTCAAACCACAGGTTTTCAATGGGGTTCCAGTCCGGAGACTGATATGGCAAAATGCTGATTTTGTGGTCAATTAACAATGTCTTTGTGGATTAATGGGTTAATGATGGCTGCCGTTTTACGGCTCCTAACAAACTGTGCTATTTTGTTTTTTCGCATAAGACGTTTGTAACTCATTTTGGACATAATGTTGCTGCTACCGTCTCTTATGACCGGAAAGAGTTTCTGGACAACAGAACAGCGATTACTCAGCTTGAACTGGACTAAGATCTTTTCTTTAATGAGTCCAAGGTGAAGGATGTACTGCTTTGTCGAGACAAGGCCCAAATCCCCGTCATCCGGGAGAAGAAAAGACAGAGAAAAAGGGGGAGGAGGGCGGGGTACACAATACACGATACATAGAGACAGATACACAATACACGATACATAGAGACAGGTACACAATACATGATACATAGAGACAGATACACAATACATGATACATAGAGACAGATACACAATACATGATACATAGAGACAGGTACACAATACATGATACATAGAGACAGATACACAATACATGATACATAGAGACAGATACACAATACACGATACATAGAGACAGGTACACAATACATGATACATAGAGACAGATACACAATACATGATACATAGAGACAGATACACAATACATGATACATAGAGACAGGTACACAATACATGATACATAGAGACAGGTACACAATACATGATACATAGAGACAGATACACAATACATGATACATAGAGACAGATACACAATACATGATACATAGAGACAGATACACAATACACGATACATAGAGACAGGTACACAATACACGATACATAGAGACAGATACACAATACATGATACATAGAGACAGATACACAATACATGATACATAGAGACAGATACACAATACACGATACATAGAGACAGATACACAATACATGATACATAGAGACAGATACACAATACACGATACATAGAGACAGATACACAATACATGATACATAGAGACAGATACACAATACATGATGCATAGAGACAGGTACACAATACATGATACATAGAGACAGATACACAATACATGATACATAGAGACAGATACACAATACATGATACATAGAGACAGATACACAATACATGATACATAGAGACAGATACACAATACATGATACATAGAGACAGATACACAATACATGATACATAGAGACAGATACACAATACATGATACATAGAGACAGATACACAATACACGATACATAGAGACAGATACACAATACATGATACATAGAGACAGGTACACAATACACGATACATAGAGACAGATACACAATACATGATACATAGAGACAGATACACAATACACGATACATAGAGACAGATACACAATACATGATACATAGAGACAGATACACAATACATGATACATAGAGACAGGTACACAATACATGATACATAGAGACAGATACACAATACATGATACATAGAGACAGATACACAATACACGATACATAGAGACAGATACACAATACATGATACATAGAGACAGATACACAATACATGATACATAGAGACAGATACACAATACATGATACATAGAGACAGATACACAATACACGATACATAGAGACAGATACACAATACATGATACATAGAGACAGGTACACAATACATGATACATAGAGACAGATACACAATACATGATACATAGAGACAGATACACAATACACGATACATAGAGACAGATACACAATACATGATACATAGAGACAGGTACACAATACATGATACATAGAGACAGATACACAATACATGATACATAGAGACAGATACACAATACATGATACATAGAGACAGGTACACAATACATGATACATAGAGACAGATACACAATACATGATACATAGAGACAGATACACAATACATGATACATAGAGACAGATACACAATACATGATACATAGAGACAGATACACAATACATGATACATAGAGACAGATACACAATACATGATACATAGAGACAGATACACAATACATGATACATAGAGACAGATACACAATACATGATACATAGAGACAGATACACAATACATGATACATAGAGACAGGTACACAATACATGATACATAGAGACAGATACACAATACACGATACATAGAGACAGATACACAATACATGATACATAGAGACAGGTACACAATACATGATACATAGAGACAGATACACAATACATGATACATAGAGACAGATACACAATACATGATACATAGAGACAGGTACACAATACACGATACATAGAGACAGATACACAATACATGATACATAGAGACAGATACACAATACATGATACATAGAGACAGATACACAATACATGATACATAGAGACAGATACACAATACATGATACATAGAGACAGGTACACAATACATGATACATAGAGACAGATACACAATACATGATACATAGAGACAGATACACAATACATGATACATAGAGACAGATACACAATACATGATACATAGAGACAGATACACAATACATGATACATAGAGACAGATACACAATACATGATACATAGAGACAGATACACAATACATGATACATAGAGACAGATACACAATACATGATACATAGAGACAGATACACAATACATGATACATAGAGACAGATACACAATACATGATACATAGAGACAGATACACAATACATGATACATAGAGACAGATACACAATACATGATACATAGAGACAGATACACAATACATGATACATAGAGACAGGTACACAATACATGATACATAGAGACAGATACACAATACATGATACATAGATAGGCCGTATGAAAAAGTATCAAAATACAAGAAGTCTGGAATGCAAAAAAGCTATAAAAAGACATAGCATAGTATGGGTGGATGGCTGAATATGTACACTATACATTGGTGGATGTTGGATGGTTAACTATACTATACAGGTCGATGGCAGAGAAATACTTCAGTAGCTAAAAGTGCATATGATATGAGCGAGGGTAATAATAGTTTACTTAATAGACAGACTGGTTAAATGAACAGGTAAGTGAATATTTTGCATGGTTAAATTAACTGTACAGGTAAATATATATAAATATACGGCACGGCACCCCGGTGAGGCATTATATAGTCTCATAGCCGCCGGCAGGAAGTACCTCCTGTAGCGCTCTCTGGCACACCGTGGTGGGATCAGTCTGTGACTGAAAGTGCTCCTCTGCATCATAACCATAGCGTGCAGAGGGTGGGTGACGTTGTCCATGATGGCCAGCAGTTTGGCCAGGATCCGTCTCTCCGCCACCTCCTCTAGAGTGTCAAGGCTCATCCCCAGGACAGAGCTAGCCATCCTGATCAGCTTATTTACCCGAGAAGCATCACCGGCTTTGATGTTTGCTCCCCAGCACACCACTGCAAAAAAGATGGCACTGGCCACCACAGACTGGTAGAAGGTATGCAGTAGTTTACTGCACACGTTGAAGGACCTGAGCCTCATCAGAAAGTAGAGTCAGCTCTGGCCCTTTTTGTACAGAGCCCCGATGTTGCCAGCCCATTCTAGCCTGTTGTCCATATGGACTCCCAGGAACTTGTATGACCCAACCATTTCCACATCCATCCCCTGTATAGGGACTGGAGTCAGTTGTGCCTTGGTTCTCCTGAAGTCCACCACCATCTCCTTAGTTTTGCTGATGTTGAGCTGAAGGTGGTTCTGCTCACACCACAACACAAAGTCACTGATTGTGCTCCTGTACTCCTCCTCCTGCCCACCCCTGATGCACCCTACAATAGCAGAGTCATCCGAGAACTTCTGTAGGTGGCATGTCTCAGAGTTATATCTGAAGTCTGAGGTGTAGAGGGTGAACAGGAAGGGGGACAGGACCGTTCCCTGGGGGGCCCCTGTGTTGCTAACTGCCCGTTCTGACACACAGCTCTGTAGTCGCACAAATTGTGGCCTACCGGTCAGGTAGTCCGTGACCCAGGAGACTAAGGGTGCTTCCACTTTCATCCTCCTCATCTTCTCACCCAGTAGCAGGGGCTGAATAGTGTTGAAGGCACTGGAGAAGTCAAGAAACATAACCCTCACAGTGCAACCTGCGTTGTCCAGGTGAGAGTAGGCCCTCTGCAGAAGGTAGATGATTGCATCATCCACCCCGATGTTGTGCTGGTATGCAAACTGCAGGGGGTCCAGTGATGTACACACCAGGGGTCTGAGGTGAGCGAGGACTAACCTTTCCAGGGTCTTCATGATGTGGGATGTTAGCGCTACAGGTCTGAAGTCATTCAGGACAGTGGGGTGTGCCTTCTTGGGCACTGGGACGAGGCAGGATGTTTTCCACAGCACAGGGACCATTTCTAGGCTCAGGCTAAGGTTGAAGAGACGCTGGAGTATTCCACACAGTTGGTCAGCACAGACCCTCAGCACCCTTGGGCTGATGCCATCAGGGCCCGCCGCTTTCCACTGATGTAGTCTCTCCAGCTCTCTCTTCACTTGGTTGGTGGTGAAAGCCAGCCCAGGTGGGGAGGTGGGGGGAAGGGGGGTGTTGAGGATCAGCCCAGAGGGAGCAGGGGTGGAGGTGGGGTCGCTGATTGTCTCAGCAGAGGTGTTGTGAGCAAAGTGGGGGTGGGACAGCCGTGAGGGTGTGTGGTCTGGGGAGCTGGAGGGGAGGTGGACAGGGCCAGTATCAAACCTGTTAAAAAATTGGTTCAGCTCATTGGCTCTGTCCTGGGTCCCCTCCGTCTGCCTACTGTTTGACTTTTTGAAGCCAGTGATATTTCTCATACCCTTCCACACCTCTCTCACCTGGCTCTGCCTCAACTTGTCCTCCATCTTCTCCTTATACCCTCTCTTCCCCTCAGCAATCCGCAACTTCAGCTCCCTCTGGACGCATTTCAATTTGTCCTTGTCCCTCTCCTTGAAGGCCCTCTTCTTCTCATTCAGCAGGGCCTTCAGGTCGCTGGTGACCCAGGGTTTATTGTTTGGGAAACAGCGTACCTTCCTGGTGGGTACAGTGTTGTCTACACAAATATTTCTATAGTCTGTTATGCAGTCAGTAAGTCCATCGATGTCCTCCCCATGAACCTCACAGAGCACATCCCAGTCTGTTGTTTCAAAGCAGTCCTGTAGGGCCTCATTCGCCTCCGGGGACCATCTCCTAATGGTCCTGGTGGTTGCAGGTTGCTGTTGGACCAAAGGCCTGTAGAGTGGGGTGAGGTGGACAAGGTTGTGATCCGATCTACCGAGGGGAGGGAGTGCAGTGGAGTTGTATGCATCCTTCACATTAGCATATAACAAGTCCAGAGTTTTATTATTCCTGGTTGGGCACTTCACAAACTGTTTGAACGTGGGCAGCGTTGAAGAGAGAGATGCATCGTTAAAATCCCCCGAAATGGCAAAGAAAGCACTGGGATGCGCTGTCTGTAACCTCGCGATAACAGAGTGGATGACGTCACACGCTGTGTTTGCGTCAGCGGAGGGCTGTTCATTAAGAGTAATATGTTTCAGATTACACCGTCGCCTTTTCAACTCGTCCGGAATGTCGAACCTTTCCCTGGGGAGCAGCAGCGCTGCGTGGGCTAAATCCAGGAGCTGGGCTCTGTTGTAAATAATAATAGTTGACGACTCCTGTAGACGTTCAGCTGCGAGAAAAATAAAAAGTCCCTCAGTGACAAAAAGGACCGTTAAAACCTTTGTAAACCCGTAGCACTCCATAATCCTGAACTACTATAGTTCAACTGTTGCAAAAAACCCTCAAGAAACTCAAGAAAAACAGACGAAAACAACAATTTATGCACGAACAACGGGAGCTGCGTAACACGCGACCACACACACTATACACTGGTACACTATACTATAATGAAGAAATACTACACTATACTGTACTACACCATACCACACCACACTACACTATACTATACTACACCATACCACACCACACTACACTATACTGTACTACACCATACCACACCACACTACACTATACTATACTATACTACACTATACTATACTACACTATACTATACTACACTATACTATACTGTACTACACTACACTATACTGTACTACACTACACTACACTATACTATACTGTACTACACTACACCATACCACACCACACCACACTACACTATACTGTACTACACTATACTATACTATAATGAACTATTCTACACTATACTGTACTACACCATACCACACCACACCACACTACACTATACTATACTACACTACACAATACCGCACCACACTACACTATACTGTACTACACTACACTATACTGTACTACACTACACTATACTATACTGTACTACACTACACTATACTGTACTACACTACACTATACTATACTGTACTACACTACACTATACTATACTATAATGAACTATACTACACTATACTGTACTACACTACACCATACCACACTACACTATACTGTACTACACTACACTATACTATACTGTACTACACTACACTATACTATAATGAACTATACTACAATGTACTGCACTACACTACACTATACTATAATGAACTATACTACACTATACTGTACTACACTACACCATACCACACCACACTATACTGTACTACACTACACTGTACTGTACTATAATACACTATACTGTACTATACTGTACTAAACTACACTATACTATTCTGTACTACACTACACTATACTATAATGAACTATACTACACTATACTGTACTGTACTGTACTAAACTACACTATATTATACTGTACTACACTACACTACACTATACTATAATGAACTATACTACACTATACTGTACTACACTACACTACACTATACTGAACTATACTACACTATACTGTACTGTACTACACTACACCATACCCCACCACACTACACTATACTGTACTACACTACACTATACTATAATGAACTATACTATACTGTACTACACTACACTATAATGAACTATACTACACTGTACTACACTACACTGTACTGTACTATAATACACTATACTGTATTGTACTGTAATATACTACATTACACTGTACTGTACTGTACTGTGCTCTACTGTACTGTACTATACTGTACTGTACTATACTGTACCGTTCTGTACTATACTTAACTATACAATACTTGGCTTTACTGAATTATACTGTACTATGCCATACTGATTAATACTGTACTGTATTGAACTATACTATATTGTAATGTACTGTACCGTACTGAACTATGCTGTACTGAACTATACTGTACTGTACAATATTGTACTGTACTATACTGTACTGAAATATACAGTGTTGTATACTGTGTTCTACTGTACTATACTGTACTTTACTGATGTATACTGTACTGTACTATACTGTACTTTACTGATGTATACTGTACTGTACTCTACTGAACTGAAAATTATTATACTATACTGTACTGTAATTTACTGTACTGAACTATACTGTACTTTACTGTACAATAGTGTACTATACTGTACTATATTGTACTGTACTATACTAAACTTTACTGTACAGAACTGAACTGTATTGAAATATAAAGTACTGAACTGTACTGTACTAAACTGTAATATACTGAACTACACTGTATTATACTATACTGTACTGTACTTTATTGTACTGTACTTTTACTGTACTGTATATATTTTGGGGTATTTTAGTAGGATCTCCATTAGCTGATGAGAAAGGTGGTACCAGTACAGAGTCAATGTGAGGAGGCTATATACAGGAAGTACCAGTACAGAGTCAATGTGAGGAGGCTATATACAGGAAGTACCAGTACAGAGTCAATGTGAGGAGGCTATATACAGGAAGTACTAGTACAGAGTCAATGTGAGGAGGCTATATACAGGAGGTACCAGTACAGAGTCAATGTGAGGAGGCTATATACAGGAAGTACCAGTACAGAGTCAATGTGAGGAGACTATATACAGGTGGTACCAGTACAGAGTCAATGTGTGGAGGCTATATACAGGAAGTACCAGTACAGAGTCAATGTGAGGAGACTATATACAGGTGGTACCAGTACAGAGTCAATGTGTGGAGGCTATATACAGGAAGTACCAGTACAGAGTCAATGTGAGGAGACTATATACAGGTGGTACCAGTACAGAGTCAATGTGTGGAGGCTATATACAGGAAGCACCAGTACAGAGTCAATGTGTGGAGGCTATATACAGGAAGCACCAGTACAGAGTCAATGTGTGGGGGAACAGGTTATATTCCAAATCTTTTCAGTCTCCTGAGGTGGAATAGGCTTTGTCGTGCCCTCTTTACGACTGTCTTGGTGTGGACCATGATAGTTTGTTGGTGATGTTGACACCCTGCTCAACAACAGCCCCGTCGATGAGATGGGTGGGTGGGTTGGGGGGGACAATGCAAATATTCTGGGCAGCCTTTTGATTAGCTGTTCAGGAGTCTTATTGTTTTGGGGGTAAAAAATGTTGAGAAGCCTTTTGGACCTAGACTTGGCGCTCCGGTACTGTACTATACTGAACTATAATGTACTATACTGAACTATACTATACTATACTGAACTATAATGTACTATACTGAACTATACTATACTATACTGAACTATAATGTACTATACTGAACTATACTGTACTATACTGTACTATACTGTACTATACTGAACTATACTGTACTATACTGAACTATACTGTACTATACTGAACTATACTGAACTATACTGTACTATACTGTACTATACTGAACTATACTATACTATACTGAACTATACTGAACTATACTGTACTATACTATACTGAACTATACTATACTATACTGAACTATACTGTACTATACTGAACTATACTGAACTATACTGAACTATACTATACTATACTGTACTATACTGAACTATACTGTACTATACTGTACTATACTGAACTATACTATACTATACTGAACTATACTGAACTATACTGTACTATACTGAACTATACTATACTATACTGAACTATACTATACTATACTGAACTATACTGAACTATACTAAACTATACTGTACTATACTGAACTATACTGTACTATACTAAACTATACTGAACTATACTATACTGAACTATACTATACTGAACTATACTGAACTATACTGTACTATACTGTACTATAGTGAACTATACTGTACTATACTGAACTATACTGTACTATACTGAACTATACTGTACTATACTGAACTATACTGTACTATACTGAACTATACTGTAAGGTACTACACTGTACTATAGTGAACTATACTGAACTATACTGTACTGTACTCTACTGTATTATAGTAAACTATACTATACTGAACTATACTGAACTATACTGAACTATACTGTATTATAGTGAACTATACTATACTGAACTATACTGTACTATACTGTACTGTACTGTACTGTACTATACTGTACTGTACTGTACTGTACTATACTGTACTGTACTATACTGTACTATAGTGAACTATACTATACTGTACTGTACTATACTATTCTGTACTATACTGTACTATACCCTTTCTATACTGAACTATACTGCACTGTACTACACTGTACTATAGTGAACAATACTATACTGTACTATACTATACTATAGTGAACTATACTGCACTGTACCATACTGTACTATAGTGAACTATACTATACTGTACTGTACTATACTATACTGTACTATACTTGACTCTACTCCAGTTAACTCTACTGAGTCTTGTTTGTCCTCATTTAAACTGGTCTTTGTCTGGTCAATAAAGTACCTATCTATCTATCTATCTGTCATGGCCTCAATACATTGATCCTTGGTCTGGGTCTCAGATCTTATAATAATAATACTGATAATAATAATAATGATAATGATAATTATAATATTAATAATAATAATAACTAAATAAAATGATAATACCAATAATAATAATAATACAGATAATAATGATAATGATAATAATACTGATAATAATAATAATACTGATAACAATAATACAGATAATAATACAGATAATAATGATAATAATGATAATAATAATACAGATAATAATTATAATAATAATGACAATAATAATTGATCTGGATAAGAGCTTCTGCTAAATGACTAAAATGTAAATATTAATAATAATAATAATAATAACAAATGTTATTACTCTGCTGGAAGGCTGATAGTTCCTGGTTGGCCAGGCGTAGTTTCTTGTAATCATCCTCCATGGTGCGCTGTTTCCCAATGATTTCAACTCTCTGGACATCTTTAGCTTTGGCCTGCTGCTGCAGCTTGATCACTTCATTCATCAGGAACTGGGTTAACCCTTCATGACCCTCCTCCACTACAAACAACACAGTGAGTCAACCATCAGAACTCTCCACAACTCCACAGTGTCTGTTGTCTTGTTTACACAGATGATGGGTATAGGAACAGATGATGGTTAAAGGAACAGATGATGGTTATAGGAACAGATGATGGTTATAGGAACAGATGATGGTTAAAGGAACAGATGATGGTTATAGGAACAGATGATGGTTAAAGGAACAGATGATGGTTAAAGGAACAGATGATGGTTATAGGAACAGATGATGGTTATAGGAACAGATGATGGTTAAAGGAACAGATGATGGTTATAGGAACAGATGATGGTTAAAGGAACAGATGATGGTTAAAGGAACAGATGATGGTTAAAGGAACAGATGATGGTTAAAGGAACAGATGATGGTTAAAGGAACAGATGATGGTTAAAGGAACAGATGATGGTTATAGGAACAGATGATGGTTATAGGAACAGATGATGGTTAAAGGAACAGATGATGGTTATAGGAACAGATGATGGTTATAGGAACAGATGATGGTTAAAGGAACAGATTATGGTTAAAGGAACAGATGATGGTTAAAGGAACAGATGATGGTTAAAGGAACAGATGATGGTTATAGGAACAGATGATGGTTATAGGAACAGATGATGGTTATAGGAACAGATGATGGTTAAAGGAACAGATGATGGTTATAGGAACAGATGATGGTTATAGGAACAGATGATGGTTAAAGGAACAGATGATGGTTAAAGGAACAGATGATGGTTATAGGAACAGATGATGGTTATAGGAACAGATGATGGTTATAGGAACAGATGATGGTTAAAGGAACAGATGATGGTTATAGGAACAGATGATGGTTAAAGGAACAGATGATGGTTATAGGAACAGATGATGGTTATAGGAACAGATGAAGGTTATAGGAACAGATGATGGTTAAAGGAACAGATGATGGTTAAAGGAACAGATGATGGTTATAGGAACAGATGATGGTTATAGGAACAGATGATGGTTATAGGAACAGATGATGGTTATAGGAACAGATGATGGTTATAGGAACAGATGATGGTTAAAGGAACAGATGATGGTTAAAGGAACAGATGATGGTTATAGGAACAGATGATGGTTATAGGAACAGATGATGGTTATAGGAACAGATGATGGTTATAGGAACAGATGATGGTTAAAGGAACAGATGATGGTTAAAGGAACAGATGATGGTTATAGGAACCGATGATGGTTATAGGAACAGATGATGGTTATAGGAACAGATGATGGTTATAGGAACAGATGATGGTTAAAGGAACAGATGATGATTATAGGAACAGATGATGGTTAAAGGAACAGATGATGGTTATAGGAACAGATGATGGTTATAGGAACAGATGATGGTTATAGGAACAGATGATGGTTAAAGGAACAGATGATGGTTATAGGAACAGATGATGGTTATAGGAACAGATGATGGTTATAGGAACAGATGATGGTTATAGGAACAGATGATGGTTATAGGAACAGATGGTGGTTAATGGAACAGATGATGGTTATAGGAACAGATGATGGTTAAAGGAACAGATGATGGTTATAGGAACAGATGATGGTTAAAGGAACAGATGATGGTTAAAGGAACAGATGATGGTTATAGGAACAGATGATGGTTAAAGGAACAGATGATGGTTAGAGGAACAGATGATGGTTAAAGGAACAGATGATGGTTATAGGAACAGATGATGGTTAAAGGAACAGATGATGGTTAAAGGAACAGATGATGGTTATAGGAACAGATGATGGTTAAAGGAACAGATGATGGTTAGAGGAACAGATGATGGTTAAAGGAACAGATGATGGTTAAAGGTACATATATAAAAGTGCATGTATCTGTGTGTGTGTGTGTGTCTTACCAACTATAGTGGAGAAGCGTCTGGTGGGTTCCTTGCCAGTCACCAGCTTGTAAAGGTCAGGATAATAAAACTCAAGACTCTCCAGAAACACCACATAACCTCGCTCTCCTTTACCATGGAGAATGTCTAACAGACGACCTACACACACACACACACACACACACACACACACACACACACACACACACACACACACACACACACACACACACACACACCAGGGCAGAAAGTAGATGTCATTTATTGTAATACCTTTTAATGTGTCATCTGATTGATAAAACAATCTGCAATATAATCTTTATAGACACACCCTCCTCCTTTATAGACACACCCTTATAGACACACAAAAACACAACGTGCCTACCTGCTTACCTCATACCCCGTACAGTATATAACCATGTTATTACCTCATACCCCCTGTATATAACGATGTTATTACCTCATACCCCGTACAGTATATAACCATGTTATTACCTCATACCCCGTACAGTATATAAAAATGTTATTACCTCATACCCCCTGTATATAACCATGTTATTACCTCATACCCCCTGTATATAACCATGTTATTACCTCATACCCCCTGTATATAACCATGTTATTACCTCATACCCCGTACAGTATATAACCATGTTATTACCTCATACCCCCTGTATATAACCATGTTATTACCTCATACCCCCTGTATATAACCATGTTATTACCTCATACCCCGTACAGTATATAACCATGTTATTAATTCATACCCCTGTATATAACCATGTTATTACCTCATACCCCGTACAGTATTTAACCATGTTATTACCTCATACCCCCTGTATATAACCATGTTATTACCCTGTACACCATGTATATAACCACGTTATTACCTGGTACTCCCTGTATATAACCATGTTATTACCTCATACCACCTGTATAAAACCATTTTATTACCCGGTACACCCTGTATATAGCCATGTTCTTACATTGTACTCCCTGTAAATAGCCATGTTATTACCCCGTACAGTATATAACCATGTTATTACCTCTTACCCCCTGTACATAACCATGTTATTACCTCAAACCCCATGTATATAACCATGTTATTACCTGGTACTCCCTGTATATAGCCATGTTACTTTCTGGTACTCCATGTATATCGCCATGATATTATCTCATACACACTGTATAAAACCATGTGATTACCTGGTACTCCCTGTATATAGCATAGTTATTACCTGGTACTCCCTGTATATAGCCATGTTATTACCTCATAACCCCTGTATATAGCCATGTTATTACCTGGTACTCCCTGTATATAGCCATGTTAATACCTGGTACTCCTTGTATATAGCCATGTTAATATCTGGTACTTCCTGTATATAACCATTTTATTACCTGGTACTCCCTGTATATAACCATGTAATTACCTGGTACTTCCTGTATATAACCATGTTATTACCTGGTACTCCCTGTATATAGCCATGTTAATTTCTGGTACTCCATGTATATCGCTATGATATTATCTCATACACACTGTATAAAACCATGTGATTACCTGGTACTGCCTGTATATAACAATGTTATTACCTGGTACCTCCTGTATATAGCATTGTTATTACCCAGTACACCCTGTATATAGCCATGTTATTACCCGGTACACCCTGTATATAACCATGTTATTACCTGGTACTCCCTGTATATCGCCATGTTATTACCTGATACTCCCTGTATATATAGCCATGTTATTACCTGGTACTCCCTGTATATAGCCATGTTATTACCTGATACTGCCTGTATATAACCATGTTATTAACTGGTACTCCCTGTATATAACCATGTTATTACCTGATACTCCCTGTATATATAGCCATGTTATTACCTGGTACTCCCTGTATATAGCCATGTTATTACCTGGTACTGCCTGTATATAACCATGTTATTACCTCATACTCCCTGTATAAAACTATGTTATTACCTGCTGCTCTCTGTAAATAGCCATGTTAATACCTGGTACTCCCTGTATATAGCCATGTTATTACCTGGTACACCCTGTATATAACCATGTTATTACCTGGTACTCCCTATATATCACCATGTTATTACCTGGTACTCCCTGTTTTTCGCCATGTTATTACCTCATACCCCCTGTATATAGCCATGTTATTAGATGGTACTCCCTGTATATAGCAATGTTATTACCTGGTACACCCTGTATATCACCATGTTATTACCAGTTACTCCCTGTATATAGCCATGTTATTACCTGGTACTCCCTGTATATAGCCATGTTATTACCTGGTACCCCCTGTATATAACCATGTTATTACCTGGTACTTCTTGCATATCGCCATGTTATTACCTGGTACTTCCTGTATATCACCATGTTATTACCTCATACTCCCTGTATATAACCATGTTATTACCTGGTACTCCCTGTATATAGCAATGTTATTACCTGGTACACCCTGTATATAACCATGTTATTACCTGTTACTCCCTGTATATAACCATGTTATTACCCGGTACTCCCTGTAAATAGCAATGTTATTACCTGGTTCAGCCTGTATATAGCCATGTTGTTACCTCATACACCCTGTATATAACCATGTTATTACCTGGTACTCCCTGTATATAGCCATGTTATTACCCGGTACTCCCTGTAAATAGCCATGTTATTACCTGGTACACCATGTATATAACCATGCTATTACCTGGTACTCCCTGTATACAGCCATGTTAATTTCTGGTACTCCCTGTATATCGCCATGTTATTACCTCATACCCCCTGTATATAACCATGTTATTACCTGGTACCTCCTGTATATAGCATTGTTATTACCCAGTACACCCTTTATAGAGCCATGTTATTACCTGGTACTTCCTGTATATCACCATGTTATTACCTGGTACTCCCTGTATATCACCATGTTATTACCTGGTACTTCCTGTATATCACCATGTTATTACCTGGTACTCCCTGTAAATCTCCATGTTATTACCTCATAACCCCTGTATATAACAATGTTATTACCTGGTACTCTGTGTATATAACCATGTTATTACCTCATTCTCCCTGTGTATAGCCATGGTAATACCTGGTACTCCCTGTATATAGCCATGTTAATACCTGGTACTTACCGTATATATCCATGTTGTTACCCGGTACTCCCTGTATATAGCATTGTTATTACCAAGTACACCCTGTATATAGCCATGTTATTACCTGGTACACCATGTATATAGCCATGTTGTTACCTGGTACCCCCTGTAGATAACCATGTTATTACCTCATACACCCTGTATATAACCATTTTACTACCTGGTACCTCCTGTATATAGCATTGTTATTACCCAGTACACTCTTTATAGAGCCATGTTATTACCTGGTACACCCTGTATATAGCCATGTTTTTACCCGGTACACCCTGTATATAGCCATGTTATTACCCGGTACTCCCTGTATATAGCCATGTTATTACCTGGTACTCCCTGTATATAGCATTGTTATAACCTGGTACTCCCTGTATATAGCAATGTTATTACCTGGTACAGCCTGTATATAGCCATGTTATTACCTGGTACTCCCTGTATATAGCCATGTTGTTACCTCATACACCCTGTATATAACCATGTTGTTAACTGGTACTCCCTGTATATAACCATGTTATTACCTGATACTCCTTGTATATAACCATGTTATTACCTGGTACCTCCTGTATATAGCATTGTTATTACCCAGTACACCCTTTATAGAGCCATGTTATTACCTGGTACACCCTGTATATAGCCATGTTTTACCCGGTACACCCTGTATATAGCCATGTTATTACCCTGTACTCCCTGTATATAACCATGTTATTACCTGGTACTCCCTGTATATAGCCATGTTATTACCTCCTACCACCTGTATATAACCATGTTATTACCTGGTACTTCCTGTATATCACCATGTTATTACCTGGTACTCCCTGTAAATCGCCATGTTATTACCTCATACCCCCTGTATATAACAATGTTATTACCTGGTACTCTGTGTATATAACCATGTTATTACATGGTACTCCCTGTATATAACCATGTTATTACCTGGTACTCCCTGTATATAACCACGTTATTACCTGGTACTCCCTGTATATAGACATGTTATTACCTCATACTCCCTGTATATAACCACGTTATTACCTGGTACTCCCTGTATATAGACATGTTATTACCTCATACTCCCTGTATATAACCACGTTATTACCTGGTACTCCCTGTATATAGCCATGTTGTTACCCGGTACTCCCTGTATATAGCATTGTTATTACCAAGTACACCCTGTATATAGCCATGTTATTACCTGGTACACCATGTCTATAGCCATGTTGTTACCTGGTACCCCCTGTAGATAACCATGTTATTACCTCATACACCCTGTATAAAACCATGTTATTACCTGGTACCTCCTGTATATAGCATTGTTATTACCCAGTACACCCTTTATAGAGCCATGTTATTACCTGGTACATCCTGTATATATCCATGTTTTACCCGGTACACCCTGTATATAGCCATGTAATTACCCGGTACTCCCTGTATATAGCCATGTTATTACCTGGTACTCCCTGTATATAGCCATGTTATTACCTGGTACTCCCTGTATATAGTATTGTTATTACCTGGTACTCCCTGTATATAGCCATGTTATTACCTGGTACTCCCTGTATATAACCATGTTATTACCTGGTACTCCCTGTATATAGCCATGCTATTACCTGGTACTTCCTGTATATCACCATGTTATTACCTGGTACTCCCTGTATATAGCCATGTTAATACCTGGTACTCCCTGTATATAACCATGTTATTACCTGGTACTCCCTGTATATAACCATGTTATTACCTGGTACTCCCTGTATATAGCCATGTTATTACCTGGTACTCCCTGTATATAACCATGTTATTACCTGGTACTCCCTGTATATAGCCATGTTATTACCTGGTACTCCCTGTATATAACCATGTTATTACCTGGTACTCCCTGTATATAACCATGTTATTACCTGGTACTCCCTGTATATAACCATGTTATTACCTGGTACTCCCTGTATATAGCCATGTTATTACCTGGTACTCCCTGTATATAACCATGTTATTACCTGGTACTCCCTGTATATAACCATGTTATTACCTGGTACTCCCTGTATATAACCATGTTATTACCTGGTACTCCCTGTATATAGCCATGTTATTACCTGGTACTCCCTGTATATAACCATGTTATTACCTGGTACTCCCTGTATATAACCATGTTATTACCTGGTACTTCCTGCACATTGACTCTGCATTGTTGGAAAAGGACCCTTAAGTAAACATTTCACTGTTGTTTACGAAGCAGTAGACAGTTTAATGCCTACCTGTCTGGTTGACCTTAGAGACCAGCAGTAGAGAGTTTACTGCCTACCTGTCTGGTTGACCTTAGAGACCAGCAGTAGAGAGTTTAATGCCTACCTGTCTGGTTGACCTTAGAGACCAGCAGTAGAGAGTTTAATGCCTACCTGTCTGGTTGACCTTAGAGACCAGCAGTAGAGAGTGAATGCCTACCTGTCTGGTTGACCTTAGAGACCAGCAGTAGACAGTTTAATGCCTACCTGTCTGGTTGACCTTAGAGACCAGCAGTAGAGAGTGAATGCCTACCTGTCTGGTTGACCTTAGAGACCAGCAGTAGACAGTTTAATGCCTACCTGTCTGGTTGACCTTAGAGACCAGCAGTAGAGAGTGAATGCCTACCTGTGCGGTTGACCTTAGAGACCAGCAGTAGAGAGTGAATGCCTACCTGTCTGGTTGACCTTAGAGACCAGCAGTAGACAGTTTAATGCCTACCTGTCTGGTTGACCTTAGAGACCAGCAGTAGAGAGTGAATGCCTACCTGTGCGGTTGACCTTAGAGACCAGCAGTAGAGAGTGAATGCCTACCTGTCTGGTTGACCTTAGAGACCAGCAGTAGAGAGTGAATGCCTACCTGTCTGGTTGACCTTAGAGACCAGCAGTAGACAGTTTAATGCCTACCTGTCTGGTTGACCTTAGAGACCAGCAGTAGAGAGTGAATGCCTACCTGTCTGGTTGACCTTAGAGACCAGCAGTAGACAGTTTAATGCCTACCTGTCTGGTTGACCTTAGAGACCAGCAGTAGAGAGTGAATGCCTACCTGTGCGGTTGACCTTAGAGACCAGCAGTAGAGAGTTTAAGACCTCATCTTCGTCCTGTTCGTCTAGAACCTTACATTGGCGCAGGTAGGGGGTCAGTTTACCAGGCGAGATGTAGCGACTTAAGATGTAGCGGTTACTCTCCACTGACTCCCAAAGAGACTCTGTGTCCTCTCCTCCATTCTCCATCACTACACACACACCACACACACACACACACACACACACAGACACAGTGAGTGGATTAGGTTCAAAATTATATCCATCCATCTCTCTGTGCACATAGCCTGTCTTCTCTTGAGAGCCAGGTCTGCCTACGGCGGCCTTTCTCAATAGCAAGGCTATGCTCACTGAGTCTGTACATAGTCATAGCTTTCCTTAAGTTTGGGTTAGTCACAGTGGTCAGGTATTCTGACAGTGTACTCTCTGTTTAGGGCTGCTCACCATAGCAACACCCACCCGTAGCATGCGCTCCAGCAGGTATATCTCACTGGTCACCCCCAAAGCCAACACCTCCTTTGGCCGCCATTCCTTCCAGTTCGCTGCTGCTAATGACTGGAACGAATTGCAAAAATCATTGAAGCTAGAGGTTCCCATCTCCCTCGCTAACTTTAAGCATCAGCTGTCAGAGCTGCTTATCGATCACTGCACCTGTATATAGCCCTTCTGTAAATAGCCCACACTACTACCTCATCCCCATATTTATTTTTGTTATTTTCACAAATCTTGCACTCCAGTATCTCAATTTGCACATCATAATTTGCACATCTATCATTCCTGTGTTAATGATGATAATCTGTAATTTATTTCACCAATATGGTCTATTTATTTTCTTCCTAACCTTACTGCATTTTGCACTACATTTGCACTCTGTATATAGATTCTCTATTGTGTTTTTGACTATTTTTGTTTACTGTGTAACTCTGTGTTGTTGTTTTTGTCTCACTGCTTTGCTTTGTCTTGGCCAGGTCGCAGTTGCAAATGAGAACTAGTTCTCAACTGACCTACCTGGTTAAATAAAGGTGAAATAAAACCTACCTGGTTAAATAAAGGTGAAATAAAACCTACCTGGTTAAATAAAGGTGAAATAAAACCTACCTGGTTAAATAAAGGTGAAATAAAACCTACCTGGTTAAATAAAGGTGAAATAAAACCTACCTGGTTAAATAAAGGTTAAATAAAACCTACCTGGTTAAATAAAGGTGAAATAAAACCT
>CM042397.1:44169530-44202030 GCA_023634145.1 Thymallus thymallus | reverse complement strand
TGGTGTGAGCAGAACCACCTTCAGCTCAACATCAGCAAAACAAAGGAGATGGTGGTGGACTTCAGGAGAACCAAGGCACAACTGACTGCAGTCCCTTGACAGGGGATGGATGTGGAAATGGTTGGGTCATACAAGTTCCTGGGAGTCCATATGGACAACAGGCTGGAATGGGCTGGTAACACCGGGGCCCTGTACAAAAAGGGCCAGAGCCGACTCTACTTTCTGAGGAGGCTCAGGTCCTTCAACGTGTGCAGTAAACTACTGCATACCTTCTACCAGTCTGTGGTGGCCAGTGCCATCTTTTTTGCAGTGGTGTGCTGGGGCGCCAACATAAAAGCCGGTGATGCTTCTCGGGTAAATAAGCTGATCAGGAAGGCTAGCTCTGTCCTGGGGATGAGCCTTGACAATCTAGAGGAGGTGGCAGAGACGGATCCTGGCCAAACTGCTGGCCATCATGGACAACGTCACCCATCCTCTGCATGCCATGGTTATAACACAGAGGAGCACCTTCAGTAACAGACTGATCCCACCACGGTGTGCCAGAGAGCGCTACAGGAGGTCCTTCCTGCCGGCGGCTATTAGACTATTTAATGCCTCACCGGGATGCCGTGCCGTTGTCAACATAGATCTGGAACTGTTGGGGTGTTAGGACCTAGTTTATCAATTATGCATCCATCCGTGAGCAAATCTGGTCTGTAATCACTCATTCACTCAGGACTTATTTATTCATTCAGGTCTGTATATACATATTCATGTACAGTTGTTATATCATATCACGTGCAATATTGTAAGTAATTCTTGGACTTAACTTACGTAGTCATTCACTCAGGACTGCATATTAGTATCCTGTCAGTTGCTTTTAGTATATTGAATGTGCAATACGTGCATTTATCTGTAATTAAACCCTGCGCACTAAGGACTGTATTTTACACACTTTTTCGTTCTGGCATTTTGCACCTGCCCTGTGTTTTTGTTGTAGCTGCTTGACAAAGAAATCTCCCCTCAGGGATCAATAAAGTACCTATCTATCTATCTATCTATCTATCTATCTATCTATCTATCTATCTATCTATCTATCTATCTATCTATCTATCTATCTATCTATCTATAAAGTACCTTGATCGATCGATCGATCTATCTATCTATCTATCTATCTATCTATCTATCTATCTATCTATCTATCTATCTATCTATCTATCTATCTATCTATCTATCTATCTATCTATCTATCTATCTATCTATCTATCTATCTATCTATCTATCTATCTATCTATCTATCTATCTATCTATCTATCTATCTATCTATCAAGAGATTCTTAATCTTGTATAAAGTTTTGTAGGTTTGTAGAAAGAGATTCGCAAGTAAAACACTTATTTGAGCAGCTCTGGAGGCCGGACCTTTTATTCCTAGCCAATCAATTCCCTCTGCCAAAACCACAGCCACCTAACCATTGGCTGGATTGTTCCATCAATCAAATATCAGGAAGTTGATACCAACATGAGTAAGAGTGGATGAGGTAAATGAAACCAAAACGATCCACTTGAAGGTAATCATCTCTTTTATCTGTGTACATAGTTTTTTTATTTTTAAAGGTATTACATTAGTTTGCTTATCAAGTTAAATATAATGGTACATTTCAGATCAACTCCAGACCAGCCATTGAATTGACAGCAGCTATTGCGTTAGCTAGCTGGTCTCTGGCATTCATCCTAGCTTTACTATCAACTGGCTAGCTTTATCAGGCAGCTTTAGATGTGAGGGGAAAATAAATATATTTGCTAGTTTTCCATCTGATTGATAAAGTTGATATACAGTGCGTTCGGAAAGTAGTTAGACCCTTTGACGTTTTCCACATTTTGTTATGTTACAGCCTTATTCTAAAATTGATTAAATCTTTTTTTTTACCCTCAACAATATACACACAATACCTCATAATGACAAAGCAAAAAACGTTTTTAGACATTTTTGCAAATGTATAAATATATTTTTTTTAATTATCACCATTTACAAAAGTATTCAGACCCTTTACTCAGTACTTTGTTGAAGCACCTTTGGCAGCGATTACAGCCTCGAGTCTTCTTGTGTACGATGCTACAAACTTGGCACACCTGTATTTGGGGAGTTTCTCCCATTCTTCTCTGCAGATCCTCTCAAGCTCTGTCAGGTTGGATGGGGAGCGTCGCTGCACAGCTATTTTCAGGTCTCTCCAGAGATGTTCGATCAGATTCAAGTCCGGGCTCTGGCTGGGTCACTCAAGGACTTTCAGAGACTTGCCCCGAAGCCACTCCTGCGTTGTCTTGGCTGTGTACTTAGGGTCGTTGTCCTGTTGAAAGGTGAACCTTCACCCCAGTCTGAGGTGCTGAGCGCTCTAAAGCAGGTTTTCATCAAGTATCTCTATGTAATTTTCTCCGTTCATCTTTACCTCGATCCTGACTAGTTTCCCAGTCCCTGCCGCTGAAAAACATTCCCACAGCATGATGCTGCCACCCCCATGCTTTGCCGTAGGGATGGTGCCAGGTTTCAGAGATGGTTGTCCTTCTGAAAGCTTCTCCCATCTCCACAGAGGAACTCTGTCAGAGTGACCATCGGGTTCTTGGTCACCTCCCTGACGAAGCCTCGTTTGCTCAGTTTGGCCGGGCGTTCATCTCTAGGAGGAGTCTTGGTGGTTCCAAACTTCTTCCATTTAAGAATGATGGAGGCCACTGTGTTCTTGGGGACCTTCAATGCTGCAGAAATGTTTTGGTACCCTTCCCCAGATCTGTGCCTTAATACAATCCTGTCTCGGGGCTCTACGGACCACTTCATGGCTTGGGTTTTTCTCTGACATGCACTGTCTGTGGGACCTTATATAGACAGGTGTGCCTTTCTAAATCATGTCCAATCAATTGAATTTACCACAGGTGGGACTCCAATCAAGTTGTAGAAACATCTCAAGGATGATTAATGGAAACAGGATGCACCTGAGCTCAATATAGAGTCTCATAGCAAACCTATGTAAATAAGGTATATCTGTTTTTATTTATAAAACATTTGCAAAAATCACTTTGTCATTATGGGGTATTGATGTCATTATGGGGTATTGTGTGTAAATTGATGACAGAATGTTTTTATTGAATCCATTTTAGAATAAGGCTGTAACGTAACAACATGTGGAAAAGGGGAGGGGTCTGAACACTGTCAGAATGCTCTGTATACCCTAATGTATTTCACTTGATAAGCAAACTAATGTCATGCCTTTTCACCAAAACATCGACACTATATGTACACAAATAAAAGAGATGATTACCTTCAAGTAGATCGTTTTGGTTTTATTTACCTCATCCTCGCTTGCTCATGTGGGTAGCTACTTCCTGAGATTTGATTGATGGAACAATCCAGCCAAAAGCTGTGGTTTTGTCAGAGCGAAATGATTGGTCAGGAGTAAAAGGTCCATCCCCCAGAGCTGCTCAAATTGAATTATTACTTGCGAATCTCTTTCTACAAATGTACAAAACGTTATATGAGTTTATGAATCCCTTGATAACATGACAACAGTGACAGAACTCAGAGCCCAAGTATATCTTTGACTCACAGCAGAATATTCATACTCGTAAATGGACTTGTAATAATTCTGAAAATGAATATTTCACACATCATGATACAAGGTGTGTAGGTGTGTGTAGGGGTGTGTGTATGTGTGTGTGTAGGTGTGTGTGTAGGTGTGTGTGTAGGTGTGTGTGTAGGTGTGTATAGGTGTGTGTAGGTGTGTGTGTAGGTGTGTGTGTAGGTGTGTGTGTGTATGTATGTGTAGGTGTGTGTAGGTGTGTGTGTAGGTGTGTGTGTAGGTGTGTGTGTAGGTGTGTGTGTAGGTGTGTATAGGTGTGTGTAGGTGTGTATAGGTGTGTATAGGTGTGTGTGTAGGTGTGTGTGTAGGTGTGTGTGTAGGTGTGTGTGTGTATGTATGTGTAGGTGTGTGTGTAGGTGTGTGTAGGTGTGTGTGTAGGTGTGTGTAGGTGTGTGTGTAGGTGTGTGTGTAGGTGTGTGTAGGTGTGTGTAGGTGTGTGTGTAGGTGTGTGTGCTACAGGAGGATGACAAAAGCTCCTTTGTTCAGTGAAGCCTGGAGGAAAATGATATCTGGGTTAAACTCGGAGAGAAGAGAGAGAGAGAGGGGGAGGGAGAGAGAGAGAGGGGGAGGGGGAGAGAAAGAGGGAGAGGGAGAGAGAGAGAGAGAGAGAGAGAGAGAGAGAGAGAGAGAGAGAGAGAGAGAGAGAGAGAGAGAGAGAGAGAGAGAGAGAGAGAACATATCACCATATTCCCTGACATTATAACCAGTTTGCAGCATGGCTGTATAAGCACAATCTTTGCACAGGGGTCTGAACCATACAGTACTGTACAATACTGTACTCCACCCAGCTAGTACTGTACTCCACCCAGCTAGTACTGTACTCCACCCAGCTAGTACTGTACTCCACACAGCTGGTACTGTACTCCACCCAGCTAGTACTGTACTCCACCCAGCTAGTACTGTACTCCACACAGCTGGTACTGTACTCCACCCAGCTAGTACTGTACTCCACCCAGCTAGTACTGTACTCCACCCAGCTAGTACTGTACTCCACCCAGCTAGTACTGTACTCCACACAGCTGGTACTGTACTCCACCCAGCTAGTACTGTACTCCACCCAGCTAGTACTGTACTCCACCCAGCTGGTACTGTACTCCACCCAGCTGGTACTGTACTCCACCCAGCTAGTACTGTACTCCACCCAGCTAGTACTGTACTCCACTCAGCTAGTACTGTACTCCACTCAGCTAGTACTGTACTCCACTCAGCTAGTACTGTACTCCACCCATCTAGTACTGTACTCCACTCAGCTAGTACTGTACTCCACTCAGCTAGTACTGTACTCCACTCAGCTAGTACTGTACTCCACTCAGCTAGTACTGTACTCAACCCATCTAGTACTGTACTCCACTCAGCTAGTACTGTACTCCACTCAGCTAGTACTGTACTCAACCCATCTAGTACTGTACTCCACTCAGCTAGTACTGTACTCCACCCAGCTAGTACTGTACTCCACCCAGCTAGTACTGTACTCCACCCAGCTAGTACTGTACTCCACCCAGCTAGTACTGTACTCCACCCAGCTAGTACTGTACTCCACCCAGCTAGTACTGTACTCCACCCAGCTAGTACTGTACTCCACTCAGCTAGTACTGTACTCGACCCAGCTAGTACTGTACTCCACTCAGCTAGTACTGTACTCCACACAGCTGGTACTGTACTCCACCCAGCTAGTACTGTACTCCACTCAGCTAGTACTGTACTCCACTCAGCTAGTACTGTACTCTACTCAGCTAGTACTGTACTCCACCCAGCTAATACTGTACTCCACTCAGATAATACTGTACTCCACTCAGCTAAAACTGTACTCCACTCAGCTAATACTGTACTCCACTCAGCTAGTACTGTACTCCACCCAGCTAGTACTGTACTCCACCCAGCTAATACTGTACTCCACTCAGCTAATACTGTACTCCACTCAGCTAATACTGTACTCCACTCAGCTAGTACTGTACTCCACACAGCTAGTACTGTACTCCACTCAGCTAATACTGTATTCCACCCAGCTAGTACTGTACTCCACCCAGCTAGTACTGTACTCGACTCAGCTAGTACTGTACTACACTCAGCTAGTACTATCTCTCTCTCTCTCTCTCTCCCCCCTCTCTCTCTCCCTCTCTCCTGCCCCCTCTCTTTCTCTCACCCCAACCCTAACTAACCATAATACAACACTAACCCTAACTAACATAATACAACCCAACCCTAACTAACCATAATACAACACTAACCCTAACTAACATAATACAACCCCAACCCTAACAAACCATAATACAACACTAACCCTAACTAACATAATACAACACTAACCCTAACTAACCATAATACAACCCTAACCCTAACTAACCATAATACAACCCTAACCCTAACTAACCATAATACAACACTAACCCTAACTAACATAATACAACACTAACCCTAACTAACATAATACAACACTAACCCTAACTAACCATAATACAACACTAACCCTAACTAACCATAATACAACCCTAACCCTAACTAACCATAATACAACCCTAACCCTAACTAAACATCATACAACACTAACCCTAACTAACATAATACAACACTAACCCTAACTAACCATAATACAACACTAACCCTAACTAACCATAATACAACACTAACCCTAACTAACATAATACAACACTAACCCTAACTAACCATAATACAACACTAACCCTAATTAACCATAATACAACACTAACCCTAACTAACCATAATACAACACTAACCCTAACTAACCATAATACAACCCTAACCCTAACTAACCATAATACAACCCTAACCCTAACTAACCATAATACAACACTAACCCTAACTAACATAATACAACACCAACCCTAACTAACCATAATATAACACTAACCCTAACTAACCATAATATAACACTAACCCTAACTAACCATTATACAACACTAACCCTAACTAACATAATACAACACTAACCCTAACTAACCATAATACAACCCTAACCCTAACTAACATAATACAACACTAACCCTAACTAACCATAATACAACACTAACCCTAACTAACCATAATACAACCCTAACCCTAACACAACACTAACCCTAACTAACCATAATACAACCCTAACCCTAACTAACCATAATACAACCCTAACCCTAACTAACCATAATACAACACTAACCCTAACTAACCATAATACAACCCTAACACTAACTAACCATAATACAACCCTAACCCTAACTAACCATAATACAACCCTAACTAACCATAATACAACACTAACCCCAACTAACATAATACAACACTAACCCTAAGTAACCATAATACAACACTAACACTAACTAACATAATACAACACTAATCCTAACTAACCATAATACAACACTAACCCTAACTAACCATAATACAACACTAACCCTAACTAACCATAATACAACACTAACCCTAACTAACCATAATACAACCCTAACCCTAACTAACCATAATACAACACTAACCCTAACTAACTATAATACAACACTAACCCTAACTAACCGTAATACAACACTAACCCTAACTAACATAATACAACACCAACCCTAACTAACCATAATACAACACCAACCCTAACTAACCATAATATAACACTAACCCTAACTAACCATAATACAACACTAACCCTAACTAACCATAATACAACACTAACCCTAACTAACCATAATACAACACTAACCCTAACTAACAACACTAACCCTAACTAACCGTAATACAACACTAACCCTAACTAACATAATACAACACCAACCCTAACTAACCATAATATAACACTAACCCTAACTAACTATAATACAACACTAACCCTAACTAACCGTAATACAACACTAACCCTAACTAACATAATACAACACCAACCCTAACTAACCATAATACAACACCAACCCTAACTAACCATAATATAACACTAACCCTAACTAACCATAATACAACACTAACCCTAACTAACCATAATACAACACTAACCCTAACTAACCATAATACAACACTAACCCTAACTAACAACACTAACCCTAACTAACCGTAATACAACACTAACCCTAACTAACATAATACAACACCAACCCTAACTAACCATAATATAACACTAACCCTAACTAACCATAATACAACACTAACCCTAACTAACCATAATACAACACTAACCCTAACTAACATAATACAACACTAACCCTAACTAACCATAATACAACACTAACCCTAGCTAACATAATACAACCCTAACCCTAACTAACCATAATACAACCCTAACCCTAACTAACCATAATACAACACTAACCCTAACTAACCATAATACAACACTAACCCTAACTAAACATAATACAACACTAACCCTAACTAACATAATACAACACTAACCCTAACTAACCATAATACAACACTAACCCTAACTAACCATAATACAACACTAACCCTAACTAACATAATACAACACTAACCCTAACTAACCATAATACAACACTAACCATAATTAACCATAATACAACACTAACCCTAACTAACCATAATACAACACTAACCCTAACTAACCATAATACAACCCTAACCCTAACTAACCATAATACAACACTAACCCTAACTAACATAATACAACACTAACCCTAACTAACATAATACAACACTAACCCTAACTAACCATAATACAACACTAACCCTAACTAACATAATACAACACTAACCCTAACTAACCATAATACAACACTAACCCTAACTAACCATAATACAACCCTAACCCTAACTAACCATAATACAACCCTAACCCTAACTAACCATAATACAACACTAACCCTTACTAACCATAATACAACCCTAACCCTAACTAACCATAATACAACACTAACCCTAACTAACTATAATACAACACTAACCCTAACTAACCGTAATACAACACTAACCCTAACTAACATAATACAACACCAACCCTAACTAACCATAATATAACACTAACCCTAACTAACCATAATACAACACTAACCCTAACTAACCATAATACAACCCTAACCCTAACTAACCATAATACAACACTAACCCTAACTAACATAATACAACCCTAACCCTAACTAACATAATACAACACTAACCCTAACTAACCATAATACAACACTAACCCTAACTAACCATAATACAACCCTAACCCTAACTAACCATAATACAACCCTAACCCTAACTAACCATAATACAACACTAACCCTAACTAACATAATACAACACTAACCCTAACTAACATAATACAACACTAACCCTAACTAACCATAATACAACACTAACCCTAACTAACCATAATACAACCCTAACCCTAACTAACCATAATACAACCCTAACCCTAACTAAACATAATACAACACTAACCCTAACTAACATAATACAACACTAACCCTAACTAACCATAATACAACACTAACCCTAACTAACATAATACAACACTAACCCTAACTAACCATAATACAACACTAACCCTAACTAACCATAATACAACCCTAACCCTAACTAACCATAATACAACCCTAACTAACCATAATACAACACTAACCCTAATTAACATAATATAACACTAACCCTAACTAACATAATACAACACTAACCCTAGCTAACATAATACAACACTAACCCTAACTAACCATAATACAACACTAACCCTTACTAACCATAATACAACCCTAACCCTAACTAACCATAATACAACACTAACCCTAACTAACTATAATACAACACTAACCCTAACTAACCGTAATACAACACTAACCCTAACTAACATAATACAACACCAACCCTAACTAACCATAATACAACACTAACCCTAACTAACCATAATACAACCCTAACCCTAACTAACATAATACAACCCTAACCCTAACTAACATAATACAACACTAACCCTAACTAACCATAATACAACCCTAACCCTAACTAACATAATACAACACTAACCCTAACTAACATAATACAACCCTAACCCTAACTAACCATAATACAACCCCAACCCTAACTAACCATAATACAACCCTAACCCTAACTAACCATTATACAACACTAACCCTAACTAACCATAATACAACCCTAACCCTAACTAATATAATACAACACTAACCCTAACTAACATAATACAACACCAACCCTAACTAACCATAATATAACACTAACCCTAACTAACCATAATACAACACTAACCCTAACTAACCATAATACAACACTAACCCTAACTAACATAATACAACCCTAACCCTAACTAACATAATACAACCCTAACCCTAACTAACATAATACAACACTAACCCTAACTAACCATAATACAACACTAACCCTAACTAACCATAATACAACCCTAACCCTAACTAACCATAATACAACCCTAACCCTAACTAACCATAATACAACACTAACCCTAACTAACATAATACAACCCTAACCCTAACTAACATAATACAACACTAACCCTAACTAACCATAATACAACACTAACCCTAACTAACCATAATACAACCCTAACCCTAACTAACCATAATACAACCCTAACCCTAACTAACATAATACAACACTAACCCTAACTAACATAATACAACACTAACCCTAACTAACCATAATACAACACTAACCCTAACTAACATAATACAACACTAACTATTTCAATCTTTACATCTTCACCCAGCTGTTGAAAATATAAATGAATAAAGTTATTTACCTGACAAAGACGACAAACTGACTGTAGAGTGTCGCTGACGCCCAGTCATCTAACGCTGCTCTGAAAGAGAAAGAGAGAGGGAGAGAGAGAGCGAGACAGAGAGAGAAAGAGAGAGAGAGAGAGAGAGAGAGAGAGAGAGAGAGAGAGAGAGAGAGAGAGAGAGAGAGAGAGAGAGAGAAAGAGAGAGAGAGAGAGGGATGGTTTATTCCATTCTAAACTAACTTATGTTTATCTGATCACAGATCAGCTGGACTGAGAAGTAAATTTATACTACTGAAATGTCACCAGCCACACACAGACCCATACACTGAAAGAGCGAGGGCGGGGGCAGGGTGAAAATAACAAGTGCATTGCGCTGAGCGGCAGGGTGTGAAAGAGAGATACAGAACATTTCCCATGCCAATAAAGCCCCTTTGAATTGAATTGAATTGAGATAGAGAGAGAGAAATAGAGGGAGGGAGAGAGAGAGAGAGAATCAATTGTTCTTACATTTTATTTCCCATATTTGTGACCATTTCCATTTGACAATACATTTGTTTCACAACTTACAGCTCTCTAAACAGCTCTACACAGTCTATGGATCTGGAACGGACCCCACAGAGGTTTGTATGGATCTGGAACGGACCCCACAGAGGTTTGTATGGATCTGGAACGGACCCCACAGAGGTTTTTATGGATCTGGAACGGACCCCACAGAGGTTTGTATGGATCTGGAACGGACCCCACAGAGGTTTGTATGGATCTGGAACGGACCCCACAGAGGTTTGTATGGATCTGGAACGGACCCCACAGAGGTTTGTTTGGCTCTGGAACGGACCCCACAGAGGTTTGTATGGATCTGGAACGGACCCCACAGAGGTTTGTTTGGCTCTGGAACGGACCCCACAGAGGTTTGTTTGGCTCTGGAACGGACCCCACAGAGGTTTGTTTGGCTCTGGAACGGACCCCACAGAGGTTTGTTTGGCTCTGGAACGGACCCCACAGAGGTTTGTTTGGATCTGGAACGGACCCCACAGAGGTTTGTTTGGCTCTGGAACGGACCCCACAGAGGTTTGTTTGGCTCTGGAACGGACCCCACAGAGGTTTGTTTGGCTCTGGAACGGACCCCACAGAGGTTTGTTTGGCTCTGGAACGGACCCCACAGAGGTTTGTTTGGCTCTGGAACGGACCCCACAGAGGTTTGTATGGATCTGGAACGGACCCCACAGAGGTTTGTTTGGCTCTGGAACGGACCCCACAGAGGTTTGTTTGGCTCTGGAACGGACCCCACAGAGGTTTGTTTGGCTCTGGAACGGACCCCACAGAGGTTTGTTTGGCTCTGGAACGGACCCCACAGAGGTTTGTTTGGCTCTGGAACGGACCCCACAGAGGTTTGTTTGGCTCCGGAACGGACCCCACAGAGGTTTGTTTGGCTCTGGAACGGACCCCACAGAGGTTTGTTTGGCTCCGGAACGGACCCCACAGAGGTTTGTTTGGCTCTGGAACGGACCCCACAGAGGTTTGTATGGATCCGGAACGGACCCCACAGAGGTTTGTTTGGCTCTGGAACGGACCCCACAGAGGTTTGTTTGGCTCTGGAACGGACCCCACAGAGGTTTGTTTGGCTCTGGAACGGACCCCACAGAGGTTTGTTTGGCTCTGGAACGGACCCCACAGAGGTTTGTTTGGCTCTGGAACGGACCCCACAGAGGTTTGTTTGGCTCTGGAACGGACCCCACAGAGGTTTGTTTGGCTCTGGAACGGACCCCACAGAGGTTTGTTTGGCTCTGGAACGGACCCCACAGAGGTTTGTTTGGCTCTGGAACGGACCCCACAGAGGTTTGTTTGCGTAGCACTCCATTTTGCATAGACTGTGAAGTCACTGTGGAGAGCCCATAGAGTTAGATAGAGGACTCATCTTTGTATATGAGCCATTATAGAGCTCCACAGTGGAGGTGTCATAATACCCATATAATCTAGTGGTCAAACAGGGAAATTGTTCCATTCATTTTCCCATAGGGGATTTTAGAAACACATCAAATAAGGGCTGTTTCTTTCCCTGGTGTGACATTTTGATAACCATGTAAAGGTGACTTTTATCAATATACGTATAATCGGCTCTAATTACTTTCAGATTTGAAAATGCTTATTAGCATCAAAGTAGACATCATGCAAAACTACAAATCCCTGCAAGTTCCTGCACTTCATATCTAACTGACACTTTTGCTAACAGGTATTGTGTCAATTTAAAACTTGTACAAGACAGTTCACAGAATTGTCCATTTAAAAAAATGAAGCCAATGTATTAATGACTACATTTAGCTAACATTAGATAGTTAATCCAGAGATTCTTAACTTTGGATCGATTCGTCAGTCTCATCCAGATCATCATGGCATTTGAAGTTCTTTATGATAGCCACATTAGCAGGGCGCTGCACATGCTAATACGGAGAGCACTTGGCCGTGTTCGAGGGCATCAATACCGTGATGTATGATGGGTAAAATGTGACGGACTGACTGATCTAAAAATAATATTGAGTAGCTATTTTTTAAGCAAGATGATTGACAGATTACCCAGCCTCACCTCGCCTTTAAACGCCACCTTTAACCCTAACAGATTACCCAGCCTCACGTCCCCTTTAAACGCCACCTTTAACCCTAACAGATTACCCAGCCTCACCTCGCCTTTAAACGCCACCTTTAACCCTAACAGATTACCCAGCCTCACCTCGCCTTCAAACGGCACTTTTAACCTTAACAGATTACCCAGCCTCACCTCGCCTTCAAACGCCACCTTTAACCCTAACCTTATAGAGCTTGGCAGCTTGTAGTCCTAAAACCCGGAAAATTAATTGGGAAAGAATAAGCTTTGGGATAAATGTCCAAAATAAGGTCTGAGTTCAACACAGGCTTAGGAGATCTTATACGTTATGTTCTATGAGATAATATCAGTCAGTTAACATGACCGTTATGAATTATCCTAAAAAAAAGAACTGCATTCATTTTCCCATATACTTTGTCCAATGAACCATGGTGGAGTTAGTTTCTTCATAAAAACGTTGTTACTATTGCTCTCCGTAGTGGTGAGTAGGAGTCTACCTCCATTCATTTACTGTTTTCAGGAATAATTCAAATCATTTTACACTTTGTGTTACTATTGACAGTTACTGCTGTATATCGATTTGCCCTCCTTAAATATAAGTCATCTGATTCATTTGTTTAATCAAACTGGCTACCAATTGACTACAGAATAAATCTCAAAATTTTAATTTTTGTTCACAAATCACTGCATGGTATGGCTCCATTGTACCTTGTAAATCTTATTAAGAAATACGAACCAAAACGGTCCTTGAGGTCAGCTGACCAGCTGGTTTTAACGACTCCAAGAACAAAGCGGAGAAGTGGAGATCGAGCATTTGTAGCGATAGCTCCTAAACTCTGGAATGATCTACCACCTTTTATCAGATTGGAACGTACATTTACTGTTTTTAAACATAAGCTTAAAGAATACCTCCTAGCTCTAGCATTTAAATATTACTACTACTACTATACTACTACTACTACACTACTACTATACTACTACTACTACTACTACTACTACTACTACTACTACTACTACTATACTACTACTATACTACTACTACTACTACTACTACTACTATATTACCTCCTAGCTCTAGCATTTAAATATTACTACTACTACTACTACTACTATACTACTACTACTACTACTACTACTACTACTACTACTATACTACTACTATATTACCTCCTAGCTCTAGCATTTGATGGGGTTTAGTAGTCGCATTTGTAGGTTTATCAAACTGAGGGGTTTATTTTATTTCATTGATATTTTATGTGGTGTTAATGATGTATGTTGTCATGATTGTTTATGTGTTTGTACAGCACTTTGTTCAATGACAAGTTGTGTAAAAGTGCTTAATAAATAAAATAAACAAACAAACAAACTTTTCGCCGCCAGCTCCTGATTTCAGGGCATAAAAAGTACAATCCGTCTCCTGAAACTCCTTTATGTGCAAATATTAATATAATAACCATAATATTGACGTAAACGTGGAGTCACTCAATTATATCGTATGTGGTCCTCCACTACAACTCAGTAAACCAAGAAGTTTACTAGGCTACAGATGAAATAATTGATGAACTTCACATGGTGGTGAAGGTGTACAGTGATCTTGATGGTCCTTCCCAATAAATATTGAGTGTCTTATTCTGGTGACATGATGATCGATGCTTGATTGCCGTTTGACAAAAAAAATATTCTCATCCATAATAGTCTCATCATGTAGAATGTATCATGTAGACTAATCTTCTCATGTAGACAATATCTGTGAGAGTGCATGTGCCAAGTTGTCACGAGAATTTCTATCTCAATGTTCTAAATGAACTCTTTATAACTCTATCTGTATCCTAAAGGTTGTAATTCTTCAGTTTGTTCAAATAATACAGAGAGAGCTCCAGCTTACAATGGTCAGTCTTTTATTCAGAGAACAAATATACACATAGCTTTTTATACTTCTCAGTCAGAAAAGCCCCCACTCTCCTTGATGAGGGATGTAACCTCTCAGGTATCTCCCTTCAAGGACATCCTTCAGTTGCTAATGTTTTACACACATCTCAAAGAGACGAGACCCCCACCCTGCTTGATGGGGCCTGTGAACTTTTATGGCCGACCTAATCTCCTGCAAGCCTAACAGCCTTCACAAATGGTCTGTCTCCTCCTCTGTTGTCTTAACTACATCCTGACTCATTTACCAAATGGTAACATTCCAACCTGGTCTAAACATTGTCTATGTTCACACATTCTTAGAATCATAATCTTGTAATTCTAATACATCTCACACATTACAACGTTTCAGGGTGAAACATCTTAGTCATTAACTTCAAACATACACATTTCTTTATCACAAGTCCAGAGTAAGCACATTTTGCTATTTTATGCAACTGTTTTTGTGACAAAACTATAGATAGGGTTCGAGCCCCGTCTGTGTCGCAGCCGGCCGCGACCGGGAGACCCATGAGGCGTCGCACAATTGGCCCAGCGTCGTCCGGGTTAGGGAGGGTTTGGCCGGCCGGGTTGTCCTTGTCCCATCGCGCTCTAGCATCTCCTGTGGCGGGCCGGACGCATGCACGTTGACTCAGTCGCCAGGTTTACGGTGGTTCCTCCGACACATTGGTGCGGCTGGCTTCCGGGTTAAGCGTTCATTGTGTCAAGAAGCAGTGCGGCTTGGTGGGTTGTGTTTCGGAGGATGCATGGCTCTCAACCTTCGCCTCTCCCGAGTCCGTACGGAAGTTGTAGCAATGGGACAAGACTGTAAATACCAATTGGATATGACCAAATTGGGAAGAAAATGCGGTAAAAAAAATTATATATATAGATGGGTTAGCTGACAGCCTCATGAAAACGATATGCACTCTTCCATGGGGCAGAAGTCAGCGTGTTGTTGTGATTCTGGATGGCCAGATTGCTATCAACAATGACAAGAAACTGCCATGTGGGGAATCGTAAGTGACTCGTTTCAGCTAGTTTCATTTTGTTCTTGGTTCTTGTTTTCAGGTGTTTTGACTGATTTCAGTGTTGTCTACACAAAAGTTAATATAGTCCGTTATGCAGTCAGTAAGTCCATCGATGTCCTTCAAAGCAGTCCTGTAGGGCCTCATTCGCCTCCGGACACCATCTCCTAATGGTCCTAGTGGTCGCTGGCTGCTGTTGGACCATAGGCCTGTAGAGTGGGGTGAGGTGGACACGGTTGTGATCCGATCTACCGAGGGGAGGGAGTGCAGTGGAGTTGTATACATCCTTCACATTAGCATATAACAAGTCCAGAGTTGTATTATTCCTGGTTGGGCACTTCACAAACTGTTTGAACGTGGGCAGCGTTGCAGAGAGAGATGCATGCTTAAAATCCCCCGAAATGGCAAAGAAAGCACTGGGATGCGCTGTCTGTAACCTCGCGATAACAGAGTGGATGACGTCACACGCTGTGTTTGCGTCAGCGGAGGGCGGGATGTAAACAATAACAGCAATGGCCGCCGTGAATTCCCTCGGCAAATAGTAGGGTCTCAGGCTAACGGCTAACAGCTCAATGTCCGGGCTACAAAACTCTTCCTTACTCTTAACGGAAGAAACACTATCCCTGTCTGCTCTGATGGTCTGGAAACCGCCGATAGTGACGTTCTCTATGGGGATGTTATCATTCAGCCAAGTCTCCGTGAAAAACATTAGACTCGTTTCCCGATAATCTCTTTGTCCAAGAACAAAGGCCTGAAGCTCGTCAATCTTGTTATGTAGTGATCTCACGTTGCCCATAATGATAGACGGTATAGCCGGCTTGTACTTCCTCAGTTTTGCCTTACACTTCAATCCCGCCCTACGTCCACGCCGTCGCCTTTTCAACTCGTCCGGAATATCGAACCTTTCCCTGGGGTGCAGCAGCGCCGGATGAGCTAAATCCAGGAGCTGGGGTCTGTCACAGGAGTAATGACCTGGAGGTTTAGCAGGAGAGGGTGGCCACATCACTGAGGAGTAATGACCTGGAGATTTAGCAGGAGAGGGTGGCCACATCACTGAGGTATACATTTGGGGGCAGAGTGGCGCAGCGTTCTAAGGCACTGCATCGCAGTGCTAGAAGCGTCTCTACAGACCCGGGTTCGATCCCGGGCTGTGTCACAACTGGCCGTGATTGGGAGTCCCATAGGGCGGAGCACAATTGGCCCAACGTCGTCCAGGTTTGGCCAGTTTAGGCCGTCACTGTAAATAAGAATTTGTTCTTAACTGACTTGCCTAGTTAAATAAAGGTTCAATTAAAAAATATACACTGGGGGCCAAAAGTTTGGAATAATACTCATTCAAGGGTTTTTCTTTATTTGCACTGTTTTTTAAATTGTAGAATAATAGTGAAGACATCAAAACTCGGTACCGGTACCACCTGTATATAGCCTCGTTACGAACCTGTACCCCAGCACAATGACTCTGTACCGGTACCCCCTGTATATAGCCTCGTTACTAACCTGTACCCCCGCACAATGACTCTGTACCGGTACCCCCTGTATATAGCCTCGTTACTAACCTGTACCCCCACACATTTACTCGGTACCACCTGTATATAGCCTAATTACTAACCTGTACCCCCACACATTGACTCGGTACCGGTACCACCTGTATATAGCCTCGTTTCTAACCTGAACACCCCGCACAATGACTCTGTACCGGTACCCCCTGTATATAGCCTCGTTACTAACCTGTACCCCCGCACATTGACTCTGTACCGGTACCACCTGTATATAGCCTTGTTACTAACCTGTACCCCTGCACATTGACTCGGTACCCCCTGTATATAGCCTTGTATATAGCCTTGTTCCTAACCTGTACCCCTGCACATTGACTCGGTACCGGTACCCCCTGTATATAGCCTTGTTACTAACCTGTACCCCCACACATTGACTCTCTACCGGTACCCCCTGTATATAGCCTCATTACTAACCTCTACCCCCTGCACATTTACTCGGTACCGGTACCCCCTGTATATAGCCTTGTTACTAACCTGTACCCCTGCACATTGACTCTGTACCGGTACCCCCTGTATATAGCCTTGTTACTAACCTGTACCCCTGCACATTGACTCGGTACCCCCTGTATATAGCCTTGTATATAGCCTTGTTCCTAACCTGTACCCCTGCACATTGACTAGGTACCGGTACCCCCTGTATATAGCCTTGTTACTAACCTGTACCCCCTGCACATTGACTCTGTACCGGTACCACCTGTATATAGCCTCGTTACTAACCTGTACCGCCGCACATTGACTCTGTACCGGTACCACCTGTATATAGCCTTGTTCCTAACCTGTACCCCAGCACATTGACTCGGTACCGGTACCACCTGTATATAGCCTCGTTACTAACCTGTACCGCCTGCACATTGACTCGGTACCGGTACCACCTGTATATAGCCTCGGTATTGTTATTTTATTGTGTTACATGTTATGAATTTGTTTATTTAGTAAATATTTTCTTAACTCTTTCTTGAACTGCATTGTTGGTCCTCCTGTAAGTAAGCATTTCACGGTAAGGTCTACAAAAAAATCAAATCAAATTGTATTTGTCACATGCGCCGAATACAACAGGTGTAGTATTCGGTAGTAGCTGTAGTAGCTGTAGTATACAACAGGTGTAGCCCCCGCGATATGCAGCTATTCAGGGAAGTCAGGAACAAGTACACACAGTCAGTTAGAAAAGCAAAGGCCAGCTTTTTCAAACAGAAATTTGCTTCCTGTAGTACTAACTCCAAAAAGTTCTGGGACACTGTAAAGTCCATGGAGAATAAGAGCACCTCCTCCCAGTTGCCCACTGCATTGAGGCTCGGAAACACTGTTACCACCGATAAATCCACGATTATCGAAGCATTTTGCTACGGCTGGCCATGCTTTCCACCTGGCTACCCCTACCCCGGCCAACAGCTCTGTACCCCCGGCAGCTACTTGCCCAAGCCCCCCCCCGCTTCTCCTTCACCCAAATCCAGACGGCTGATGTTCTGAAAGAGCTGCTAAGTCTGGACCCCTACAAATCTGCTGGGCTAGATAATCTGGAGCCTCTCTTTCTGAAATTATCAGCCAAAATTGTTGCAACTCCTACCACTAGCCTGTTCAACCTCTCTTTCATATCGTCTGAGATCCCTAGAGATTGGAAAGCTGCCGCGGTCATCCCCCTCTTCAAAGGAGGAGACACTCCAGACCCAAACTGTTATAGACCAATATCCATCCTGCCCTGCCTTTCTAAAGTTTTCGAAAGCCAAGTTAACAAACAGATAACTGACCACTTCGAATCCCACCGTACCTTCTCTGCTATGCAATCTGGTTTCCGAGCTGGTCATGGGTGCACCTCAGCTACGCTCAAGGTACTGAACGATATCATAACCACCATCGATAAAAGACAGTACTGTGCAGCCGTCTTCATCGACCTGGCCAAGGCTTTCGACTCTGTCAATCACCGCATTCTTATTGGCAGAATCAACAGCCTTGGTTTCTCAAGTGACTGCCTTGCCTGGTTCTCTAACTACTTTGCAGACAGAGTTCAGTGTGTCAAATCGGAGGGCCTATTGTCCGATCCTCTGGCAGTCTCTATGGGGGTGCCACAGGGTTCAATTCTTGGGCCAACCCTTTTCTCTATATACATCAACGATGTCGCTCTCGCTGCTGGTGACTCTCTGATCCATCTCTACGCAGATGACACCATTCTGTATACATCTGGCCCCTCTTTGGACACTGTTTACTAACCTTCAAACAAGCTTCAATGCCATACAACACTCCTTCCGTGGCCTCCAACTGCTCTTAAACGCTAGTAAAACTAAGTGCATGCTTTTCTATCGAACGCTGCCAGCACCCGCCCACCAGACTATCATCACTACTCTCGACGGGTCCGAATTAGTATACGTGGACACCTACAAATACCTAGGCATCTGGTTAGACTGTAAACTCAACTTCCAGACTCACATCAACCATCTCCAATCCAAAATTAAATCCAGAATTGGCTTCCTATTTCGCAACAAAGCCTCCTTCACTCATGCTGCCAAACATGCCCTTGTAAAACTGACTATCCTACCGATCCTTGATTTCGGCGATGTCATTTACAAACTAGCCTCCAACACTCTACTTAGCAAATTGGATGTAGTCTATCACAGTGCCATCCGTTTTGTTACCAAAGCCCCATACACTACCCATCACTGCGACCTGTATGCTCTCGTTGGCTGGCCTTCATTATATATTCGTCGCCAAACCCATTGGCTCCAGGTCATCTATAAGTCTTTATTAGGTAAATCCCTGCCCTATCTCAGCTCACTGGTCACCATAGCAACACCCACCCGTAGCGTGCGCTCCAGCAGGTATATCTCACTGGTCACCCCCAAAGCCAACACCTCCTTTGGCCGCAATTCCTTCCAGTTCGCTGCTGCCAATGACTGGAACGAATTGCAAAAATCCTTGAAGCTAGAGGTTCCTATCTCCCTCAAAAACTTTAAGCATCAGCTGTCAAAGCTGCTTATTGATCACTGCACCTGTATACAGCCCTTCTGTAAATAGCCCTCCCTACTACCTCATCCCCATATTTATTTTTGTTATTTTCACTAATCTTGCACTCCAGTATCTCAATTTGCACATCATAATTTGCACATCCTTCATTCCTGTGTTAATGATGATAATCTGTAATTTATTTCACCACTATGGTCTATTTATTGTCCTACCTCCTAACCTTACTGCATTTTGCACTACATTTGAACACTCTGTATATAGATTTTCTATTGTGTTTTTGACTGTTTGTTTACTGTGTAACTCTGTGTTGTTTTTGTCTCACTGCTTTGCTTTGTCTTGGCCAGGTCACAGTTGCAATTGAGAACTTGTTCTCAACTGACCTACCTGGTTAAATAAAGGTGAAATAAAACCTACCTGGTTAAATAAAGGTGAAATAAAACCTACCTGGTTAAATAAAGGTGAAATAAAACCTACCTGGTTAAATAAAGTGAAATGCTTACTAACAAGTCCTTAACCAACAATACAACAGGTGTAGACCTTACAGTGAAATGCTTACTAACAAGCCCTTAACCAACAATACAACAGGTGTAGACCTTACAGTGAAATGCTTACTAACAAGCCCTTAACCGACAATACAACAGGTATAGACCTTATGCAGTTGAAGAAATGGAGTTAATATAATATTTACTAAATAAACTAAAGTAAAAAGTAACAATAAAATTACATAACAATAACGTTCAGGGGCAGAACGACAGATTTTTACCTTGTCAGCTCTGGGATTCGATCCAGCAACCTTTCGGTTATGGGCCCAACACTCTAACCACTGGGCTACATGCCGCCCCTGGGGGTACCGGTACAGAGTCAATGTGCTGGGGTACAGGTTAGTAACAAGGCTATATACAGGTGGTACCGGTACCGAGTCAATGTGCAGGCGGTACAGGTTAGTAACAAGGCTATATACAGGTGGTACCGGTACAGAGTCAATGTGCAGGGGGTACAGGTTAGTAACGAGGCTATATACAGGTGGTACCGGTACAGAGTCAATGTGCAGGGGGTACAGGTTAGTAACGAGGCTATATACAGGTGGTACCGGTACAGAGTCAATGTGCAGGGGGTACAGGTTAGTAACGAGGCTATATACAGGTGGTACCGGTACAGAGTCAATGTGCAGGGGGTACAGGTTAGTAACGAGGCTATATACAGGTGGTACCGGTACAGAGTCAATGTGCAGGGGGTACAGGTTAGTAACGAGGCTATATACAGGTGGTACCGGTACAGAGTCAATGTGCAGGGGGTACAGGTTAGTCGAGGTAGTTTGTACATAGCATAGATAAACAGCAAGTAGCAGCAGTGTAAAAACAAACAACAGGCAGACATCTTGGACGCAGTCTCCAGTTCTTATTATACCTCAGTGGTACAGTGTCTGAAATGATGAAAATGTATGTTCAGACTGCGTCCTCTCCTGGTGACAAGGGAGCACGGCAGAATATCAATAGTATAGCCACAGATAGAACAAGGAGACAGATATTTCACCGGATGTATAAATATGAAGCATCCGGTTGGCGTTTCCACTCTACCAAATATGGTGATGAGAGGATGCACAGTGGCTGGCAGTGAGATGGATTCTGGCTGACATTCTGCTAATTTTCTCATTGATTAAACATTTAATCTCCATAGAGTATTCTGTTTCCAAAACTATAATCTATAACAAACAGAGCGGACTGCATAGGCTTTACCCTTTGACAAAGTTTTAAAAAATGCGTTTTTTAGGAGTGTAAGGGCGAATTGAGTAATTGCACACGCGTCGTTCGCTAACGGAAATCTGCAAATAAATACTAGAACCCTCCTTGCTTGTTCTGCCCACTATGATTAATGTGTTCCCATTGGAAACGACAGGCTCTGGACTATCTTGGGTTAGTTAATCAAATATTTGCTATATCCAGGCTGTACGTGATTAGGAGTCCCATAGGGCGGCGCACAATTGGCCCAGCGTCGTCCGGGTTTGGCAGGTGTAGGCCGTCATTGTAAATAAGAATTTGTTCTTAACTGACTTGCCAAGTTAAATAAAGGTTACATTAAAAATAATAATACATGTGGTCGTTGTACGGATTATTGTTTTAACTGAAACTAAAACGAGATTCCAATAAGGTCTAGATTGTGTGAGACGTTCCCATTAAGCGATTGTCATTTACCACACGTAGACTTTTCTTCCATCCCCATTCCCTGCCGTAAAGCAAACATTTGAGTCGGACGAAGGTCCCTTTAAAAAGCTGTCGTGCAACGCGGTCACCGCCCATGCGCAGAGAGGCTGGGCGGCAGCGACAACAGCCACCGCCCATGCGCAGAGAGGTTGGGCGGCAGCGACAACAGCCACCGCCCATGCGCAGAGAGGCTGGGCGGCAGACAACAGCCACCGCCCATGCGCAGAGAGGCTGGGCGGCAGACAACAGCCACCGCCCATGCGCAGAGAGGCTGGGCGGCAGACAACAGCCACCGCCCATGCGCAGAGAGGCTGGGCGGCAGACAACAGCCGTTGGAACAAGAGAAGGAAAGGGAATAGCGAGATGGCTCCATGAATACAGGCTAACTTACTATCCACAACCTACCCGACTGCTGCTTTCTCCCGAGGCTTCATTAGATGGTGCCGGGCCCATGAACGTGTCTAGTCAGGTCGGGGAGGCCGGCTGTAGCCAGCTCCTCTTCGCCAACTTTAACCAGGACAACACGTAAGGAAGGCCGGGGAAGGGGAGAGGGTGGCCGAGCCGTTACATGAATGTTTTTATCGGGTAGTTGAGGGTCCAGTCACCTGTATCTCGACGGAGAGAGATGCTAGTTAGCTAACTGACAAGCTGTCTGATCTCGTTGCAGATGGCCTACTACTATAGCTGGCGATATAACATCCATGTCGTCGGCGGCTGAACCGCTAACGGTAGCCGGCCAGCTAGCCACAGTGTCGGGATAAGACAGGAGCATAGACCGTAGTGAGGAACTGTAACACAACCATGGATTCATATCATACATTCTTGATACCGCAACCAATATATTCTGGGCAAAGGAGACGATGAATATGACGATCTCTTCTCTCATTTATAAACGCTACATATGCACACAATATGCCCCCGTTTGCTTTGATGAAAACGGAACTTGACTTGAATGTGCTTATCCTCCCGTAAACTACACCATGAGTGCTGAGAGATAAGTAGGTCCATTATAAAAAACAATAACGGATTTTTTTAAATAATTACCTTGATTAGAGCATTTTAATGCAAATGCCAAAGCCTTTAAAAAAATGTTTATGTAACCTTTATTTAACTTGGCAAGTCAGGCCTACACCAGTCAAACCCGGACGACACTGGTCCAATTGTGCGCCGCCCTATGGGACTCCCAATCACGGCCGGTTGTTGGGATCGAACCCGGGTCTGTAAGGACGCCTCTAGCACTGAGATGTAGTGTCTTAGACCACTGAACCAGGTTGTCTGTAGTGACTCCTCTAGCACTGAGATGCAGTGTCTTAGACCACTGAACCAGGTTGTCTGTAGTGACTCCTCTAGCACTGAGATGCAGTGTCTTAGACCACTGAACCAGGTTGTCTGTAGTGACTCCTCTAGCACTGAGATGCAGTGTCTTAGACCACTGAACCAGGTTGTCTGTAGTGACTCCTCTAGTACTGAGATGCAGTGTCTTAGACCTCTGAACCAGGTTGTCTGTAGTGACTCCTCTAGCACTGAGATGTAGTGTCTTAGACCACTGAACCAGGTTGTCTGTAGTGACTCCTCTAGTACTGAGATGCAGTGTCTTAGACCTCTGAACCAGGTTGTCTGTAGTGACTCCTCTAGCACTGAGATGTAGTGTCTTAGACCACTGAACCAGGTTGTCTGTAGTGACTCCTCTAGCACTGAGATGCAGTGTCTTAGACCACTGAACCACTTGGGAGCCCCCATTCAATTGCCAAAACATTCTAAATATTCCATTGTTTCTGTCAGGTTCACATAGAATGGAGAATGCTTCTCGGGTAAATAAGCTGATCAGGAAGGCTAGCTCTGTCCTGGGGATGAGCCTTGACACTCTAGAGGAGGTGGCGGAGAGACGGATCCTGGCCAAACTGCTGGCCATCATGGACAACGTCACCCACCCTCTGCACGCCATGGTTATGACGCAGAGGAGCTCTTTCAGTCACAGACTGATCCCACCACGGTGTGCCAGAGAGCGCTACAGGAGGTCCTTCCTGCCGGCGGCTATTAGACTATATAATGCCTCACCGGGGTGCCGTGCCGTCGGCAACATAGATCTGGAACTGTTGGGGTGCTAGGACCTAGTTTAACAATTATGCATCCATCCGTGAGTAACTCTGGTCCGTCAGCACTCATCCACTCAGGACCTATTTATTCATACAGGTCTGTATATACATACTCATGTACAGTTGTTATATCATATCACGTGCAATATTGTAAGTAATTCTTGGACTTAACTTACGTATTCATTCACTTAGTATATTGAATGTGCAATACGTGCAGTTGTCTGTAATTAAACCCTGCGCACTAAGGACTGTATTTTAAGGGAATTACTATTATTACCCCAAATGATATCATACACACATTTAGCTATTAAAGTATCTCTTCCTGTCATTTACCTGTACAGTTAATGTTACCATGCAAATATTCACTTATCTGTAAATATAACTGTATACCTAACTGTACAACCACTCATACTATGCAATGTCTTTTTATAGCTTTTTGCACTCCAGACTTCTTGTATTTTTATACCTTTTTCATACTGCCGCTCTATGTACCGTGTATCTGTCTTTTGTGTATTTTCGTTCTGGCATTTTGCACCTGCCCTGTGTTTTGTTGTAGCTGCTTGACGAAGAATTTTCCCCTCTGGGATCAATAAAGTATCTATCTATCTATCTATCTATCTATCTATCTATCTATCTATCTATCTATCTATCTATCTATCTATCTATCTACAGTTGAAGTCGGAAGTTTACATACACTTAGGTTGAAGTCATTAAAACTCATTTCTCAACCACTCCACAGATTTCATGATAACAAACTATAGTTTTGTCAAGTCTGTTAGGACATCTACTTTGTTCATGACACAAGTCATTCTTCCAACAATTGTTTACAGACAGATTATTTTCACTTATAATTCACTATATCACAATTCCAGTGGGTCAGAAGTTTACATACACTAAGTTGACTGTGCCTTTAAACAGAAAATTATGTAATGGCTTTAGAAGCTTCTGATAGGCTAATTGACATAATTTGAGTCAATTGGAGGTGTACCTGTGGATGCATTTCAAGGCCTACCTTCAAATTCATTGCCTCTTTGCTAGACATCATGGGAAAATCAAAAGGAAATCAGCCAAGACCTCAGAAAACAAATTGTAGACCTCCACAAGTCTGGTTCATCCTTGGGAGCAATTTCCAAACGCCTGAAGGTACCACGTTCATCTGTACAAACAATAGTATGCAAGTATAAACACCATGGGACCGCTCAGCTGTCATACCGCTCAGAAAGGAGACGCGTTCTGTCTCCTAGAGATGAGCGTACTTTGGTGAGAAAAGTGCAAATCAATCCCAGAACAACAGCAAAGGACCTTGTGAAGATGCTGGAGGAAACAGGTACAAAAGTATCTATATCCACAGTAAAACAAGTCCTATATCGACATAACCTGAAAGGCCGCTCAGCAAGGAAGAAGCCACTGCTCCAAAACCACCATAAAAAATCCAGACTACGGTTTGCAACTGCACATGGGGACAAAGATTGTACTTTTTGGAGAAATGTCCTCTGGTCTGATGAAACAAAAATAGAACTGTTTGGCCATAATGACCATCGATATGTTTGGAGGAAAAAGGGGGAGGCTTGCAAGCCGAAGAACACCATCCCAACCGTGAAGCACGGGAGTGGCAGCATCATGTTGTGGGGGTGCTTTGCTGCAGGAGGGACTGGTGCACTTCACAAAATAGATGGCATCATGAGGAAGGAAAATTATGTGGATATATTGAAGCAACATCTCAAGACATCAGTCAGGAAGTTAAAGCTTGGTCGCAAATGGGTCTTCCAAATGGACAATGACCCCAAGCATACATCCAAAGTCAAGGTATTGGAGTGTCCATCACAAAGCCCTGACCTCAATCCTACAGAACATTTGTGGGCAGAACTGAAAAAGCGTGTGCGAGCAAGGAGGCCTACAAACCTGACTCAGTTACACCAGTTCTGTCAGGAGGAATGGGCCAAAATTCACCCAACTTATTGTGGGAAGCTTGTGGAAGGCTACCCAAAACATTTGACCCAAGTTAAACAATTTAAAGGCAATGCTACCAAATACTAATTGAGTGTATGTAAACTTCTGACCCACTGGGAATGTGATGGAAGAAATAAAAGCTGAAATAAATAATTCTCTCTGCTATTATTCTGACATTTCACATTCTTAAAATAAAGTGGTGATCCTAACTGACCTAAGACAGGGAATTTTTACTAGGATTAAATGTCAGGAATTGTGAAAAACTGAGTTTAAATGTATTTGGTTAAGGTGTATGTAAACTTCCGACTTCAACTGTATCTACATAATTTGCACATCCTTCATTCCTGTGTTAATGATGATAATCTGTAATTTATTTCACCAATATGGTCTATTTATTTTCTTCCTAACCTTACTGCATTTTGCACTACATTTGCACACTCTGTATATAGATTCTCTATTGTGTTTTTGACTGTTTGTTTACTGTGTAACTCTGTGTTGTTTTTGTCTCACTGCTTTGCTTTGTCTTGGCCAGGTCACAGTTGTAAATGAGAACTAGTTCTCAACTGACCTACCTGGTTAAATAAAGGTGAAATAAAACCTACCTGGTTAAATAAAGGTGAAATAAAACCTACCTGGTTAAATAAAGGTGAAATAAAACCTACCTGGTTAAATAAAGGTGAAATAAAACCTACCTGGTTAAATAAAGGTAAAATAAAACCTACCTGGTTAAATAAAGGTGAAATAAAACCTACCTAGTTAAATAAAGGTGAAATAAAACCTACCTAGTTAAATAAAGGTGAAATAAAAAAATAAAATAAAGAAACAGTAAAACAATTCAACATAACAGAAAGTATATCATGAAAATTCCCATCATGCTTTGTTTGTAAACTTCTGACTTATCTATCTAGAAAAAAAGGAAATGACTATTGAATAATAAAATATTTCAGTAGTGTATATTACTTATTATTATTTGTTGATTTTATAATTGTTCATTGATTAAAAGTCATAATCTCTATTCTAGTAGTATCAGCCAGACAACAATCTAACATTAGATAGATAGATAGATAGATAGATAGATAGATAGATAGATAGATAGATAGATAGATAGATAGATAGATAGATAGATAGATAGGTACTTTATTGATCCCCGGGGGGGAAATTTCATTGTCAAGCAGCTACAACAAAACACAGGGCAGGTGCAAAATGCCACAACGAAAGTACACAAAAGACAGATACACGGTACATGATACATAGAGCGGCAGTATGAAAAAGTATAGAAATACAAGATATCTGGAGTGAAAAAAAAATAAATAATAATAATAAAAATAAAATAATAAATAAAAATACTGTACTGTACTGTCTTTATAAATAATTGTACTAGTTCTTCTAAGTAGATAAAGCATACTTTAACGAATTCTATCCCTCGTCGTTGTGTTGTCTAGATGACTGACGGACGCAGTTTTTAAGGCTGGTGAATGGTAGCTTTAATGATCGCTTAGCTAACGTTAGCCTATCCAACTTGAACCTCCAACTGCAGGGCTAACAGTTAGCTAACTAAGAGCTAACGTTAGCCTATCCAACTTGAACCTCCAGCTGCAGGGCTAACAGTTAGCTAACTAAGAGCTAACGTTAGCCTATCCAACTTGAACCTCCAGCTGCAGGGCTAACAGTTAGCTAACTAAGAGCTAACGTTAGCCTATCCAACTTGAACCTCCAGCTGCAGGGCTAACAGTTAGCTAACTAAGAGCTAACGTTAGCTTATCCAACTTGAACCTCCAGCTGCAGGGCTAACAGTTAGCTAACTAAGAGCTAACGTTAGCCTATCCAACTTGAACCTCCAGCTGCAGGGCTAACAGTTAGCTAACTAAGAGCTAACGTTAGCCTATCCAACTTGAACCTCCAGCTGCAGGGCTAACAGTTAGCTAACTAAGAGCTAACGTTAGCCTATCCAACTTGAACCTCCAGCTGCAGGGCTAACAGTTAGCTAACTAAGAGCTAACGTTAGCCTATCCAACTTGAACCTCCAGCTGCAGGGCTAACAGTTAGCTAACTAAGAGCTAACGTTAGCCTATCCAACTTGAACCTCCAGCTGCAGGGCTAACAGTTAGCTAACTAAGAGCTAACGTTAGCCTATCCAACTTGAACCTCCAGCTGCAGGGCTAACAGTTAGCTAACTAAGAGCTAACGTTAAAGTTAGTTAACTAAAATAAGACCGAAATGAACAATGTTCTCACACACAGTTACAATAAATGACTATAATAACGTGACACGTCCATAGGATCATAATGTCTTTGTTACCAAAGATGGCTAACTTGACTTGATGGGTTGTTAATGCATAGCTAATTAAACCTTTTGGCAGGTTAAGGGTAAGATCTAAAGGAAATGAAATATGAGTACAAGTAAAAAGTAAAAGTGAGGGCTCCCAAGTGGTTCAGTGGTCTAAGACACTGCATCTCAGTGCTAGAGGAGTCACTACAGACAACCTGGTTCAGTGGTCTAAGACACTGCATCTCAGTGCTAGAGGAGTCACTACAGACACCCTGGTTCAGTGGTCTAAGACACTGCATCTCAGTGCTAGAGGAGTCACTACAGACAACCTGGTTCAGTGGTCTAAGACACTGCATCTCAGTGCTAGAGGAGTCACTACAGACAACCTGGTTCAGTGGTCTAAGACACTGCATCTCAGTGCTAGAGGAGTCACTACAGACAACCTGGTTCAGTGGTCTAAGACACTGCATCTCAGTGCTAGAGGAGTCACTACAGACAACCTGGTTCAGTGGTCTAAGACACTGCATCTCAGTGCTAGAGGAGTCACTACAGACAACCTGGTTCAGTGGTCTAAGACACTGCATCTCAGTGCTAGAGGAGTCACTACAGACAACCTGGTTCAGTGGTCTAAGACACTACATCTCAGTACTAGAGGAGTCACTACAGACAACCTGGTTCAGTGGTCTAAGACACTACATCTCAGTGCTAGAGGAGTCACTACAGACAACCTGGTTCAGTGGTCTAAGACACTGCATCTCAGTGTTAGAGGAGTCACTACAGACAACCTGGTTCAGTGGTCTAAGACACTGCATCTCAGTACTAGAGGAGTCACTACAGACAACCTGGTTCAGTGGTCTAAGACACTGCATCTCAGTGCTAGAGGAGTCACTACAGACAACCTGGTTCAGTGGTCTAAGACACTGCATCTCAGTGCTAGAGGAGTCACTACAGACAACCTGGTTCAGTGGTCTAAGACACTACATCTCATTGTATTTATCTAAATACTTTTCTTTACCATTTTTATAGAGGTTGACATTTTCACCCATTTATATGAACTACATATAAATGTACTGTATGTACAAATTAATAAATGCATAACATCAACTGTATCAGAAATACAGTGTAGACATTGTTACTGTTGTAAATGACTGTTGTAGCTGGAATACAGTGTAGACATTGTTACTGTTGTAAATGACTGTTGTAGCTGGAATACAGTGTAGACATTGTTAATGTTGTAAATGACTATTGTAGCTGGAAACGGCTGATTTTTTTTATGGAATATCTACATAGGCGTACAGAGGCCCATTATCAGCAACCATCACTCCTGTGTTCCAATGGCACGTTGTGTTAGCTAATCCAAGTTTATCATTTTAAAAGGCTAATTGATCATTAGAAAACCCTTTTGCAATTATGTTAGCACAGCTGAAAACTGGCCTTCTTTAGACTAGTTGAGTATCTGGAGCATCAGCATTTGTGGGTTCGATTACAGGCTCAAAATGGCCAGAAACAAATAACTTTCTTCTGAAACTCATCAGTCTATTCTTGTTCTGAGAAATTAAGGCTATTCCATCGAGAAATTGCCAAGAAACTGAAGATCTTGTACAACGCTGTGTGCTACTCCCTTCACAGAACAGCGCAAACTGGCTCTAACCAGAATAGAAAGAGGAGTGGGAGGCCCCGGTGCACAACTGAGCAAGAGGACAAGTATATTAGAGTGTCTAGTTTGAGAAACAGACGCCTCACAAGTCCTCAACTGGCAGCTTCATTAAATAGTAGCCGCAAAATACCAGTCTCACGTCAACAGTAAAGAGGCGACTCCGGAATGCTGGCCTTCTAGAAAAAGCCATATCTCAGACTGGCCAATAAAAAGAAAAGATTAAGATGGGCAAAAGAACACAGACACTGGACAGAGGAAGTGTGGGAAAAAGTGTTATGGACAGACAAATCTAAGTTTGGTAGAGGCATTGTGATGGTCTGGGGGTGCTTGGTGCTGGTAAAGTGGGAGATTTGTACAGGGTGAAAGGGATCTTGAAGAAGGAAGGCTATCACCTCATTTTGCAATGCCATGCCATACCCTGTGGACGGCGCTTAATTGGAGCCAATTTCCTCCTACAACAGGACAATGACCCAAAGCACAGCTCCAAACTATGCAAGAACTATTTAGGGAAGAAGCAGTCAGCTGGTATTCTGTCTATAATGGAGTGGGCAGCACAGTCACCGGGTCTCAACCCTATTGAGCTGTTGTGGGAGCAGCTTGACCGTATGGTACGTAAGAAGAAGTGCCCATCAAGCCAATCCAACTTGTGGGAGGTGCTTCAGGAAGCATGGGGTGAAATCTCTTCAGATTACCTCAACAAATTGACAACTAGAATGCCAAAGGTCTGCAAGGCTGTAATTGCTGCAAATGTAGGATTCTTTGACGAAAGCAAAGTTTGAAGGACAGAATTATTATTTCAATTAAAAATCATTATTTATAACCTTGTTAACGTCTTGACTATATTTCCTATTCATTTTGCAACTCATTTCATGTATGTTTTCATGGAAAACAAGGACATTTCTAAGTGACCCCAAACTTTTGAACGGTAGTTTAAGTATTTAGACCCTTTACTCAGTACTTTGTTGAAGCACCTTTGGCAGCGATTACAGTATTTGGGGAGTTTCTCACACTTTTCTCTGCAGATGGGGAGCGTTACTGCTCTCTCTCTCTGTCTGTCCTTCTCTCTGTCTCTCTCTGTCTCTCTCTCTCTCTGTCTCTCTGACTCTCTGTCTCTCTCTGTCTCTCTCTCTCTCTCTGTGTCTGTCTGTCTCTCTCTCGCTCTCGCTCTCGCTCTCGCTCTCGCTCTCGCTCTCGCTCTCTCTCTCTCTCTCTCTCTCTCCCTAATATCTGTTGTAATGTGTGTGTCCTCTCTCCAGGTCTTTAGCTGTTGGAGCCAAAGCAGGCTACAAGTTCTTCTCCCTGTCGTCTGTGGACAAGTTGGAGCAGATCTATGAATGCAGTGAGTATCAATATCATAAGGAATTATTTTAAATAATATGGAATGTATAGAAATACAGCACTTACTAGATACCATACAGTCATCACTCTTCTGTAGTATTACTGTAACATGGAATGACTACATACAGTTGAAGTCGGAACATACACATTTAAACAGAGTTTTTCACAATTCAGAGTTTTAAACAGAGTTTTTCACAATTCCTGACATTTAATCCTAGTAAATTCCTGACATTTAATCCTAGTAAAAATTCCCTGTCTTAGGTCAGTTAGGACAAGCTTCCCACAATAAGTTGGGTGAATTTTGGCCCATTCCTCCTGACAGAACTGGTGTAACTGAGTCAGGTTTGTAGGCCTCCTTGCTCGCACACGCTTTTTCAGTTCTGCCCACAAATGTTCTATAGGATTGAGGTCAGGGTTTTGTGATGGCCACTCCAATACCTTGACTTTGTTGTCCTTAAGACATTTTGCCACAACTTTGGAAGTATGCTTGGGGTCATTGTCCATTTGGAAGACCCATTTGCGACCAAGCAAAGAGGCACTGAGTTTGAAGGTAGGCCTTGAAATGCATCCACAGGTACACCTCCAATTGACTCAAATTATGTCAATTAGCCTATCAGAAGCTTCTAAAGCCATGACACCATTTTCTGGAATTTTCCAAGCTGTTTAAAGGCATAG
>CM042397.1:44014530-44159530 GCA_023634145.1 Thymallus thymallus | reverse complement strand
GCTTTGAGATGTGACTGGCTCAATCAGCTGCTTTGAGATGTGACTGGCAAAATGAATGCCTTCTGTTCACGTCACTGCGTCATCAGAGTGAATAGCTGAACACTGTATGCTGGAAACACTGTTTGTTATTTTAACTAAAACATAACCAATCCTTGTTAAACATAAATACCAAACTTGTTTTTGCATGGATGTCCCAGAATTCCGCTTAACTTACAGGTAAATGTCTGCTTGAAAGAGCCGCTAAGCTGCTAACGTTAGCCATCAAGCTAGTGAAGTTAGTTCCAGATGAGTTTTCCAATAGAGCCTCTTTGTCTGGTGAAGTAAATGGTTCCAGTGCTGAAGGAGCTGTATCTACTACACTTTATTTCAGGACTAACTGGATCACTAAGAGTTCAAGTGCAGCAATTGTTTTCTTGCCGAGGATTCTAGGCTTGAGGTGCCTTCCTTGAGGTGCCTTCCTTGAGGTGCCTTCCTTGAGGTGTCTTCCTTGATCACGCAGGTCGCCAGCCTCTGAATCATCATATCTGGCCCTGTATCCTCTCTGAATCATCATATCTGACCCTGTATCCTCTCTGAATCATCACATCTGGCCCTGTATCCTCTCTGAATCATCATATCTGGCCCTGTATCCTCTCTGAATCATCATATCTGGCCCTGTATCCTCTCTGAATCATCATATCTGGCCCTGTATCCTCTCTGAATCATCATATCTGGCCCTGTATCCTCTCTGAATCATCACATCTGGCCCTGTATCCTCTCTGAATCATCATATCTGGCCCTGTATCCTCTCTGAATCATCATATTTGGCCCTGTATCCTCTCGGAATAATCATATCTGGCCCTGTATCCTCTCTGAATCATCATATCTGGCCCTGTATCCTCTCTGAATCATATCTGGCCCTGTATCCTCTCTGAATCATCATATCTGACCCTGTATCCTCTCTGAATAATCATATCTGGCCCTGTATCCTCTCTGAATAATCATATCTGGCCCTGTATCCTCTCTGAATCATCATATCTGGCCCTGTATCCTCTCTGAATCATCATATCTGGCCCTGTATCCTCTCTGAATCATCATATCTGGCCCTGTATCCTCTCTGAATCAACATATCTGGCCCTGTATCCTCTCTGAATCATCTAATCTGGCCCTGTATCCTCACTGAATCATCATATCTGGCCCTGTATCCTCTCTGAATCATCATATCTGGCCCTGTATCCTCTCTGAATCATCATATCTGGCCCTGTATCCTCTCTGAATCATCATATCTGGCCCTGTATCCTCTCTGAATCATCATATCTGGCCCTGTATCCTCTCTGAATCATCATATCTGACCCTGTATCCTCTCTGAATCATCATATCTGGCCCTGTATCCTCTCTGAATCATCATATCTGGCCCTGTATCCTCTCTGAATCATCATATCTGGCCCTGTATCCTCTCTGAATCAACATATCTGGCCCTGTATCCTCTCTGAATCATCTAATCTGGCCCTGTATCCTCTCTGAATCATCATATCTGGCCCTGTATCCTCTCTGAATCATCATATCTGGCCCTGTATCCTCTCTGAATCATCATATCTGGCCCTGTATCCTCTCTGAATCATCATATCTGACCCTGTATCCTCTCTGAATCATCATATCTGGCCCTGTATCCTCTCTGAATCATCATATCTGGCCCTGTATCCTCTCTGAATCATCATATCTGACCCTGTATCCTCTCTGAATCATCATATCTGGCCCTGTATCCTCTCTGAATCATCATATCTGACCCTGTATCCTCTCTGAATCATCATATCTGACCCTGTATCCTCTCTGAATCATCATATCTGGCCCTGTATCCTCTCTGAATCATCATATCTGGCCCTGTATCCTCTCTGAATCATCATATCTGGCCCTGTATCCTCTCTGAATCACAGCATTGAACACTTTAGCAGGATTCTCTCTCTTCACAACTGGCTATGTGATTATTGCAGCTCAATGGGTGGAACTTTTGTTGACAATTTCAATACCTTTTGGAAACAAAACACGTTTTATAAGGAGGATGGGATCCACCCAAATCATTTGGGTTCCTGGATCCTTTCACAGCATTATAATCTGCGTTGAGACTGACTTATCAATGACCCAAGCCCAGCTCAGTTAATCCCTACTATTGTGACGCTGAGTCATCATAATGTTTCAGCTAATGTACATTATACCAGGTGTTGGTAGACACAATGTAAGTAACCTAATGTATGTCCCTCTAACTGTCCTGAATGACTCTGCTGATCCTACAGCTATTGTATGTAGTAATCATGTGTCTATGAACCAGAGTTCTACTGTTAGCACTGAACCAGTGTGTCCTAGTAGGAAGTCCGCTGTGAGCAGCTCACCCTGCACTAATAAAACTAACATGAGAATATCTACTTCTGCTAAGCTTCCCAGTAAAGCAATGAAAACAATCAAGCATCCCAGAAAAGTGATCAAAATAGCCCATGTTAACATATGTAGCTTAAGAAACCAGGTTCATGAAATCAATAATTTGCTAGTAACAGATTACATTCATATTGACTATCAAGGAAACTCACTTAGTTAATATCTTTGATACAGTGGTAGCAATACAAGGTTATAACATCTACAGAAAAGACAGAAATGCCAGGGGTGGAGGAGTTGCTGTTTATATTCAGAACCACGTTCCTGTAATGCTTAGAGAGGATCTCATGTTAAATACTGTTGAAGTAATATGACTACAGGTTCATTTTTTTATAGATTTTATTTTACCTTTATTTAACCAGGTAGGTTTTATTTCACCTTTATTTAACCAGGTAGGTTTTATTTCACCTTTATTTAACCAGGTAGGTTTTATTTCACCTTTATTTAACCAGGTAGGTTTTATTTCAGCTTTATTTAACCAGGTAGGTTTTATTTCACCTTTATTTAACCAGGTAGGTTTTATTTCACCTTTATTTAACCAGGTAGGTTTTATTTCAGCTTTATTTAACCAGGTAGGTTTTATTTCACCTTTATTTAACCAGATAGGTCAGTTGAGAGCAAGTTATCATTTACTGAGATCTGGCCAAGACAAAGCAAAGCAGTGAGACAAAAACAACACAGAGTTACACAGTAAACAAACATAGTCAAAAACACAATAGAGAATCTATATACAATGTGTAGGCCATAGTGGCGAAATAATTACAAATTAGAATTAACACTGGACTGATAGATGTGCAGATGATGATGTGCAAATAGAGATACTGGAGTGTAAATGAGCTAAAATAACAATATGGGGATGAGGTAGTAGGGTGGGTTATTTACAGGTTGAGAGCAAGATGGCGTAACAGTGCAGACGTATTTTTGTTTTGTCCCGTCTCGTGTCCCGTGTAAATAGTTTGTAATTTGTCTTTCCATACATTTTTATTTGTTCCCGATTTACCCCTCCTGCAAGCCACCTTACCCAACGTGAAACGGATCAAATATCGGGTCAAATATCCGTGCTTTTCCATTATTTAACCGAACCGCAGTCAAAAGTTAGCCTGCTAGCTAGCTTGCTAACCTTCCATCGCTAACCACTGCTAGCGGCCCTCACCACCGCTCTGGCTGCTCAGCCAGCTTTCAGTTCGGACAATATTGGCCAGTCTGCTCAGCGCGCTACCAATCCAGCGCTTATCGGACTGCGTCCCCTTCCACTTCACCGGATTTCCACTGAAAGTACCGGACCACCACACCGGCTCATCACAGCTAGCTAGCTGCATTCGAGTGACCGACGTTTATAGCTAAGCTCCATTGTTTACATGCTAGTGTGAGCTAGGCTCATCTCCCGGACAGCCGACGTGTGCTAGCTACTCTCCCGGGCAGTACCTTGTCAACCTACCTGGACCTTCTACTGTCGATACGGAGCCCCACCGAGCCACCGTGACTGGTTTGCCGACGTAATTGTCCGACGTGGTCTCAACAGGGTTCTCCTCTGCGACGTCGCCGAAGATCCATCTGCTAGCTCCGGCCTGCTAGCTCCGGCCTGCTAGCCCAGCCTGCTAGCCCGGCCTGCTAACACTCTGAACGCCGTGCCCATTGAACTGATCCCCGGCTCACCACTTTGCTACTCATCGGATACTATGATTGCTCAGCTTCATAGCTGATGCCTGCAGGACTGTTTGGCTATATGGTATTTATTTCTGTTTAACTACCAGGCCTCAGGTCCTGTGTGTAGTACATCACTTTTTTTCTAACTGACCCTCTTTGTCCATTTATCGCCATTACCCGTCGTTGTCTTAGCCCTCTTAATTAACTGTCTTTTTTTTTTTTTTTTTTTTTTTTGCCCCTTTCTTATTTCAATATGCCTTGTCTTTTGTTGTTTAGGTTAGCTATTATTGTTTTATTTCATTGTAGAGCCCCCAGTCCTGCTCAACTGGCCTCTGATAGCTCCTTTGTTCCCCCCCCCACACATGCGGAGACCTCACCTGGCTTAACTGGTGTCTCCAGAGATGCAACCTCTCTCTTCATTACCCAACGCCTAGGTTTACCTCCTCTGAACTCACATCCTACTATACCCCTGTCTATAAATTATGCCCTGAATCTATTCCACCACGCCCAGAAATCTGCTCCTTTTATTCTATGTACCCAACGTACTAGACGTCCTGTTCTTAAAGCCCTTAGTCGAATACTGATTCTACTCCTCCTCTGTTCCTCTGGTGATGTAGAGGTAAACCCAGGTCCTGTAACCCCCAGTACTACACCTATTCCCCAGGCGCTCTCATTTGTTGATTTCTGTAACCGTAAAAGCCTTGGTTTCATGCATGTTAACATTAGAAGCCTCCTCCCTAAGTTTGATTTATTCACTGCATTAGCACACTCCGCCAACCCGGATGTCCTAGCTGTGTCTGAATCCTGGCTTAGTAAGGCCACCAAAAATTCGGAAATTTCCATCCCCAACTACAATATTTCCCGTCAAGATAGAACTGCCAAAGGTGGCGGAGTTGCAATCTACTGCAGAGGTAACCTGCAGAGTTCTGTCATACTGTCCAGGTCTGTGCCCAAACAGTTTGAGCTTCTACTCTTAAAAATCCACCTATCCAGAAATAAGTCTCTCACTGTTGCCGCCTGTTACAGCCCCCCCTCAGCCCCCAGCTGTGCCCTGGACTCCATATGTGAATTGATTGCCCCCCATCTATCTTCAGAGTTTGTACTGTTAGGTGACTTAAACTGGGATATGCTTAACACCCCGGCTGTCCTTCAATCTAAGATAGATGCCCTCAATCTCACACAAATTATCAAGGAACCCACCAGGTACAACCCTAAATCTGTAAACATGGGTACCATTATTGATATCATCTTGACTAACTTGCCCTCCAAATACACCTCCTCTGTTTTCAACCAGGATCTCAGCGATCACTGCCTCATCGCCTGTGTTCGCAATGGGCCAGCGGTCAAACGACCACCCCTTATCACTGTCAAACGCTCCCTAAAACACTTTTGCGAGCAGGCCTTTCTATTCGATCTGGCCCAGGTATCCTGGAAGGATATTGACCTCATCCCGTCAGTAGAGGACGCCTGGTTGTTCTTTAAAAGTGCTTTCCTCACCATCCTAAATAAGCATGCCCCTTTCAAAAAACGTAGAACTAAGAATAGATATAGCCCTTGGTTCACCCCAGACTTGACTGCACTAGACCAACACAAAAACATCCTGTGGCGCACTGCATTAGCATCGAATAGCCCCCGCGATATGCAGCTATTCAGGGAAGTCAGGAACAAGTACACACAGTCAGTTAGAAAAGCAAAGGCCAGCTTTTTCAAACAGAAATTTGCTTCCTGTAGTACTAACTCCAAAAAGTTCTGGGACACTGTAAAGTCCATGGAGAATAAGAGCACCTCCTCCCAGTTGCCCACTGCATTGAGGCTCGGAGACACTGTTACTACCGATAAATCCACGATTATCGAAAATTTCAATAAGCATTTTGCTACAGCTGGCCATGCTTTCCACCTGGCTACCCCTACCCCGGCCAACAGCTCTGCACCCCCGGCAGCTACTTGCCCAAGCCCCCCCCGCTTCTCCTTCACCCAAATCCAGACGGCTGATGTTCTGAAAGAGCTGCTAAGTCTGGACCCCTACAAATCTGCTGGGCTAGATAATCTGGACCCTCTCTTTCTGAAATTATAAGCCAAAATTGTTGCAACACCTATCACTAGCCTGTTCAACCTCTCTTTCGTATCGTCTGAGATCCCTAGAGATTGGAAAGCTGCCGCGGTCATCCCCCTCTTCAAAGGAGGAGATACTCTAGACCCAAACTGTTATAGACCAATATCCATCCTGCCCTGCCTTTCTAAAGTTTTCGAAAGCCAAGTTAACAAACAGATAACTGACCACTTCGAATCCCACCGTACCTTCTCTGCTATGCAATCTGGTTTCCGAGCTGGTCATGGGTGCACCTCAGCCACGCTCAAGGTACTGAACGATATCATAACCGCCATCGATAAAAGACAGTACTGTGCAGCCGTTTTCATCGACCTGGCCAAGGCTTTCGACTCTTGTCAATCACCGCATTCTTATTGGCAGACTCAACAGCCTTGGTTTCTCAAGTGACTGCCTTGCCTGGTTCGCTAACTACTTTGCAGACAGAGTTCAGTGTGTCAAATCGGAGGGCCTATTGTCCGATCCTCTGGCAGTCTCTATGGGGGTGCCACAGGGTTCAATTCTTGGGCCAACCCTTTTCTCTATATACATCAACGATGTCGCTCTCGCTGCTGGTGACTCTCTGTCACGAGAATTTCTGTCTCAATGTTCTAAATGAACTATCACTCTAGCTTTGATTAATTCCCAGAGGTTGTAAGATTCTGGTTAACAAAGAATTAAGCAAAGTCTCAGTCTGCAACAGATCAGTAGTTTATTCATAGAGCTCTGCCGAAAGGAGAACACAAAACACTTTTATATCCATTCACAGTCAAGCCCCCACCCTGTTTTATGGCCTGCAAGTTCTCAGGATCTGCCTTCAAAAACACTGTCCTGTTATCTCAGGTCACTCCCCTCCAAGGCATCCCTCAGTGGCTAATGTTTACACCTCAGGGACAAGACCCCCACTCTGATAGATGAGGGTGGTAAACTTTTATGGCTAATCTCCTGCTAGCCTAAGAACTACATCCTGACTAATTTACCAAATGGTAACATTCTAACCATTGTCTATGTAATTTCTAATACATCTCACACAGTTTCAGGGTGAAACATCTTAGTCATTAACATTAAACATACAAATTCCTTTATCAATCCACCCTTTGACTACATTTTCACACTGATCATTACACATCTATCCTCATAGGATTCCTAATCAAACTTAATCTAAACAAAACCAATACATGTATTTATATTCCAAACTCATCAACGACTGTTCTAGGCCTATTCAGTCATAACTCTTCCGGTTAGGATCTTCGTCATGACCTTCATATAAAGTATCAGTCTTTTCTAAGCATTAAATTGTCTCATTCAACATGGGCTCCTTGGAATGGAAAGGATCTCAATCATCTACTAGGCTTGGAGGAGTATCTTCATCATTCCACTAAATGTATAGATAGATAGATAGATAGATAGATAGATAGATAGATAGATAGATAGATAGATAGATAGATAGATAGATAGATAGATAGATAGATAGATAGATAGATAGATAGATAGATAGATAGATAGATAGATAGATAGATAGATAGATAGATAGATAGATAGATAGATAGATAGATAGATAGATAGGTACTTTATTGATCCCCGGGGGATCAATAAAATTCCATTTCCCCTCCCAGTTACACTCTTTATTCAAGATTTTCACATTAGATCTAAGAAATGTTTCATTCAATCTGTAGTCTTCTGGGTCGAATCAGTCATCAGTGTCCTCATCGTCCACCACTGCTGGTGAATTGTATTCCTCCTTCCACTGATTAGAATCTGGAACTGGTCCATGCCTCACCATCTGATTGGACGCCTGCACTTTCCAAAGCCTCTCTCACCTATCCTCTGACACAGGGAAATAAAACAACAACCACATAATACAAGCATACACATACAGGCAATAGCTGCCCCCAAGATTGTGGCTACTATGGTTTTCCATTTACCAAATATTTCATCAAACCATCCTGTCACATATGTATTCACTCCTGAGTTCTCAGCCCATCCTTCACTTAGAGCTGTCAATCCTGCAAAAGCTCTGGTGTCGTTACAACAACTGCCCCCCCACCATTCTGCGTACTCCACCCATTTCTGCCAGCAACATATCTAGAGCCAACCTATTTCTCCAAGTCATGAGCGAGGTGGCGGATAATTGGTTTGAGATCCCCTTCACTGCATCCTTACTCCCCTTTACGAATCATTACTGATTGATCCAATCCACATGTTTATTGAACGTCACCCACCAAAAGAACATTGTCCTGAAACCTTCACCTACTTGATTCATAGCTTCATATTCATCAGGGACTCCCCTAGGAATTCCAATCGCATAAATCCAAATAGGGCTATTCTCCTCCTTGGCACAACCCCTCCTACGCCTGATTAAACCTTTCCTTGGTTTCTGGTAACTAATTCTAACTGGCTGAACCAATAGGACTGGGGTGCAGGTACCTACCCACCCTTTTTATAGTGTCTGCCTTATACGTCCTTTACTGGTACACGCCCATCAAACATCTGCTACCAGGCTGTAAGGTTTAGTAGTTTCTCCTGTGCCTCTGAACTCAGATCAGTAACATTAACTACTGACTTACTCCATTAAAATCACCCAAATCTCTGCTGTCATTCTATAACACTCCCCTGGAGTCAGAGTGAACTGGGGTGGGTTAGCAGCCTCTTTCAATCTCTCCAACCCCATCCCTGTACAGTTTTCACCTCTGTTTGCTCAGTTAATTTGGTGCTATTTACGTCTATACAGGTATCCTAACCATAGTCATCCGTGCAAGCCCCATACTTGTATAATATCTTCTTGGCTCACTGCCTTCACTTAATATTTTCCCCAAGTATGTTTAAACTGTAGCCCAAAGGTAACTAGCAGTAAGTCCTGTACAGAGGTATAATGCATAAGTATGAACAGTTATTTTGAAAACCACATCCTGCCCCTCTCTGGCCACTATGTTATAATATTCACTTCTAGTGGAATCCTTATCCTGAGTCATCTGTCTTTTAATTCTTTCCCATGGTAAGAGTTTCATTTATATTTTTGGTGAGTGGTGGATCTGGATGTATCAAAATTAAGACTGATGTAGCTCAGGGTCCCCCATATTCCCAAGAACCGCCAACCCTCTCCTGTCCTTAGTCAGTCTGCTGAGTTCCACCCCATACTCACACCTCTAGGAACACACCACAGTGATGATAGGTCGGGGTAGGGAATCTTCGTTAAGGAGGTAACCCCCGGACCCTATTGGTACTCAGTTCTGCTCCTTAACTCTGTGTGTGTTCAGCAGTGGTTGTATGTGTTCTTACCTCCTTGCAGTGGGCAACGTGGACCCAGGTCGCTCTCTTTCTGAACATATCTAAATGGCAAATAGGCAGTTTCCAACAAGACCTGGTAGGGCCTTCCCAACGGGGCTGCTTCCAGTCTCTCCTTTTCAATCATTGGACCCGCACCCAATCACCTGCTTTGATAGAGTGGGTCACTCTCTCCTTCAGTTCACCTGTAGGTCACAAAATCTTTGACATACGGGTGTGATTAGCAAACAATCTTCTCATGTGTTCAGCCAGAGTATTCTCAGTGTCTATCTCTGCCTACTCTGGTCCTCCTAACTCTACATTCTATATGGTCTCCCAAACCCTCTTCAAAGGAAGATAACCCATCTCTGTCTGCCGTTACTCTAATGGTCATTAACACTATAGGTACTCATCTTACCAAGTTTCTTCCAGTACTTATATAGGTCTTCCTTAGTCTACTTTTTATTGTTCCATTCATGCGTTTAATTAACCCTGCCGATTGCGGATGACATGAACAATATTTCTTCCTGGTAATATCTAACTTCTATCACAGTCAATCACCATTTCTTTCCTTCACCCCTTGTAAGTTCTATGATCATTACTTTGTGCATATTTAACACACCTGGAACACATTTTTTTTTTTTTTTAAGTAATTTGTTTTTCCATATGCTACAATCATACTTCCTAATTGTTTTAAGTAATTAGTTCTCCCCTGTCTCCCCTATTGATACATGACTCCGCCCATGTATCAATATTACTACATATCTAAACAAAGACTTTGGTAATATCGGTAAATTACCCTGATGCCAAATATCATCTCAGAGGATTGTCCATCCCTTTTTCCATATTTCTATTTCTCTCTGTGTGAAGAGCAGAATGTAGCACCCAGGCTCTACAGTAATTAAAACTCATCATCTGTTTATAAATATTGGTACTCCCAAAATCGTCTCTTTTCTAGAGGGGTTCAGAGTACGCCCTTCTCAAGGTATAGTATGTCTCAAATACACAACATCAGTTTGCTACAATTGTAGTTTCCTTTTGCTCACTTTATGGCCTTGTTCTACCATATACTTTAACAACTATAGTTTATCCCATCCACATCCTACACCAGTAGGGTTATCCACTAGACTATCATCCACATCCTACACCAGTAGGGTTATCCACTAGAATATAATCTACATAAATCAAAATGTCTGTTTCCTTTGAGGCTCTAATTTTACTAGATTATTAGTGATAGCTTGTAAAAAATCCGTAGGACTTTCTGTACAGCCTTACTAAAACCCCTTATATATGGCAATTTCTTCCCCTAAAAGGTAAACCCAAACCACCCTTGGCTAACAGGATGTACAGGTATGCTAAAAAACCATTTAGCCAAATTCATCATAGTTAGCTAAATATTTTCCCATCTCACTTGACTATGCAGGGTGTATAAATCTGATACACCTAGAGCTCTATCACACTCTGATTCACTCCCTGGAGATCTAATACCATCCTCCAATCATTAAAAAATTCCACTATGCTTAGCTTGATCCTGTTTTCCATTCTGCTTGTGATGGATCACATATCTAGGTGCAGTGATCAGTAAGCTGCTCTGACAGCTGATGCTTAAAGTTATTGAGGGAGATAGGAACCTCCAGCTTCAATGATTTTTGCAATTCGTTCCAGTCATTGGCAGCAGCGAACTGGAAGGAATGGCGGCCAAAGGAGGTGTTGGCTTTGGGGGTGACCAGTGAGATATACCTGCTGGAGCGCATACTACGGGTGGGTGTTGCTATGGTGACCAGCGAGCTGAGATAGGGCGGGGATTTACCTAATAAAGACTTAGATGATCTCGAGCCATTGGGTTTGGCGACGAATATGTAGTGAGGGCCAGCCAACGAGAGAATACAGGTCGCAGTGGTGGGTAGTATATGGGGCTTTGGTAACAAAATGGATGGCACTGTGATAGACTACATCCAATTTGCTGAGGAGAGTGTTGGAGGCTATTTTGTAAATGACATCAGTCAAGGATCGGTAGGATAGTCAGTTTTACAAGGGCATGTTTGGCAGCATGAGTGAAGGAGGCTTTGTTGCGAAATAGGAAGCCAATTCTGGATTTAATTTTGGATTGGAGATGGTTGATGTGAGTCTGGAAGTTGAGTTTACAGTCTAACCAGATGCCTAGGTATTTGTAGGTGTCCACGTATTCTAATTCGGACCCGTCGAGAGTAGTGATGATAGTCCGGTGGGCGGGTGCTGGCAGCGTTCGATAGAAAAGCATGCATTTAGTTTTACTAGCGTTTAAGAGCAGTTGGAGGCCACGGAAGGAGTGTTGTATGGCATTGAAGCTTGTTTGAAGGTTAGTTAACACAGTGTCCAAAGAAGGGCCAGATGTATACAGAATGGTGTCGTCTGCGTAGAGATGGATCAGAGAGTCACCAGCAGCGAGAGCGACATCATTGATATACAGTGGGGAGAACAAGTATTTGATACACTGACGATTTTTCAGGTTTTCCTACTTACAAAGCATGTAGAGGTCTGTAATTTTTATCATAGGTACACTTCAACTGTGAGAGACGGAATCCAGAAAATCACATTGTATGATTTTTTAATAATTAATTTGCATTTTATTGCCTGACATAAGTATTTGATCAACTACCAACCAGTAAGAATTCCGGCTCTCACAGACCTGTTAGTTTTTCTTTAAGAAGCCCTCCTGTTCTCCACTCATTACCTGTATTAACTGCACCTGTTTGAACTCGTTACCTGTATAAAAGACACCTGTCCACACACTCAATCAAACAGACTCCAACCTCTCCACAAAGGCCAAGACCAGAGAGCTGTGTAAGGACATCAGGGATAAAATTGTAGATTTGGGCTACAGGATAATAGGCAAGCAGCTTGGTGAGAAGGCAACAACTGTTGGCGCAATTATTAGAAAATGGAAGAAGTTCAAGATGACGGTCAATCTCCCTCGGTCTGGGGCACCATGCAAGATCTCACCTCGTGGGGCATCAATGATCATGAGGAAGGTGAGGGATCAGCCCAGAACTACACGGCAGGACCTGGTCAATGACTTGAAGAGAGCTGGGACCACAGTCTCAAAGAAAACCATTAGTAACACACTACGCCATCATGGATTAAAATCCTGCAGCGCACGCAAGGTCCCCCTGCTCAAGCCAGTGCATGTCCAGGCCCGTCTGAAGTTTGCCAATGACCATCTGGATGATCCAGAGGAGGAATGGGAGAAGGTCATGTGGTCTAATGAGACAAAAATATAGCTTTTTGGTCTAAACTCCACTCGCCGTGTTTGGAGGAAGAAGAAGGATGAGTACAACCCCAAGAACACCATCCCAACCGTGAAGCATGGAGGTGGAAACATCATACTTTGGGGATGCTTTTCTGCAAAGGGGACAGGACGACTGCACCGTATTGAGGGGAGGATGGATGGGGCCATGTATCGCGAGATCTTGGCCAACAACCTCCTTCCCTCAGTAAGAGCATTGAAGATGCGTCGTGGCTGGGTCTTCCAGCATGACAACGACCCGAAACACACAGCCAGGGCAACTAAGGAGTGGCTCCGTAAGAAGCATCTCAAGGTCCTGGAGTGGCCTAGCCAGTCTCCAGACCTGAACCCAATAGAACATCTTTGGAGGGAGCTGAAAGTCTGTATTGCCCAGCGACAGCCCCGAAACCTGAAGGATCTGTATGGAGGAGTGGGCCAAAATCCCTACTGCAGTGTGTGCAAACCTGGTCAAGAACTACAGGAAACGTATGATCTCTGTAATTGCAAACAAAGGTTTCTGTACCAAATATTAAGTTCTGCTTTTCTGATGTATCAAATACTTACTTACTTATGCTTAAAAATCATACAATGTGATTTTCTGTATTTTTGTTTTAGATTCCGTCACTCACAGTTGAAGAGTACCTATGATAAAAATTACAGACTTCTACATGCTTTGTAAGTGGGAAAACCTGCAAAATCGGCAGTGTATCAAATACTTGTTCTCCCCACTGTATACAGAGAATTGAGTCGGCTCAAGAATTGAACCCTGTGGCACCCCCATAGAGACTGCCAAGGGACCGGACAACAGGCCCTCCGATTTGATACACTGAACTCTATCTGAGAAGTAGTTGGAGAACCAGGCGAGGCAGTCATTTGAGAAAACCAAGGCTGTTGAATCTGCCAATAAAAATGCGGTGATTTGACAGAGTCGAAAGCCTTGGCCTGGTCGATGAAGACGGCTGCACAGTACTGTCTTTTATCTATGGCGGTTATGATATGATTATGAGGTGCACCCATGACCAGCTCGGAAATCAGATTGCATAGCAGAGAAGGATCTGTTTATTAACTTGGCTTTCGAAGATTTTAGAAAGGCAGGGCAGGATGGATATAGGTCTGTAACAGTTTGGGTCTAGAGTGTCTCCCCCTTTGAAGAGGGGGATGACCGCGGCAGCTTTCCAATCTCTAGGGATCTCAGACGATACGAAAGAGAGGTTGAACAGGCTAGTTCATCTGTCTCACCTAAAGCTCAATCTGGTGGGAAGCTGCTATAGACCAATTGATAACAGTCAGCATCTGGATAATATGTGTGAAATGCTTGATATTGTATGTGATATCAACAGAGAGGTATCTTTTCTGGGTGATTCAAATATTGACTGGCTTTCATCAAGCTGCCCACCCAAGAAAACGCTTCAAACTAACCAATGCCTGCAACCTGGTTCAGGTTATCAGTCAACCTACCAGGGTAGTTACAAACCGCATAGGAATGAAATCATCAACATGTATTGATCACGTCTTTACTAATTCTGCAGAAATGTGCATGAAAGCTGTATACAAACCCATAGGATGTAGTAATCACAATATAGTAGCCATATCTAGGAAAAACATGACTGTAAAAACTGTTAAATCCCTGTAGAAAATTGTATGGCTGAGAGGGACGAGGCAAAAGGAATGGCAAATAAGTCTGGCTGCACAACCGATTGGCAAACATTCTGCAAACTGAGAAATCATGTGACTAAAGAGGAAAGTCCACTATGAAACAAAGATAAATGATATAAAGAATGATAGTAAAAAGAAGAAGAAAGTCCACTATGAAACAAAGATAAATGATATAAAGAATGATAGTAAAAAGAAGAAGAAAGTCCACTATGAAACAAAGAGAAATGATATAAAGAACGATAGTAAAAAGAAGAAGAAAGTCCACTATGAAACAAAGAGAAATGATATAAAGAACGATAGTAAAAAGAAGAAGAAAGTCCACTATGAAACAAAGAGAAATTATATAAAGAACGATAGTAAAAAGAAGAAGAAAGATCACTATGAAACAAAGATAAATGATATAAAGAACGATAGTAAAAAGAAGAAGAAAGTCCACTATGAAACTAAGATAAATGATATAAAGAACGATAGTAAAAAGAAGAAGAAAGTCCACTATGAAACTAAGATAAATGATATAAAGAACGATAGTAAAAAGAAGAAGAAAGTCCACTATGAAACTAAGATAAATGATATAAAGAATGATAGTAAAAAGAAGAAGAAAGTCCACTATGAAACTAAGATAAATTATATAAAGAATGATAGTAAAAAGAAGAAGAAAGTCCACTATGAAACAAAGAGAAATGATATAAAGAATGATAGTAAAAAGAAGAAGAAAGTCCACTATGAAACAAAGAGAAATGATATAAAGAATGATAGTAAAAAGAAGAAGAAAGTCCACTATGAAACAAAGAGAAATGATATAAAGAATGATAGTAAAAAGAAGAAGAAAGTCCACTATGAAACAAAGAGAAATGATATAAAGAATGATAGTAAAAAGAAGAAGAAAGTCCACTATGAAACAAAGAGAAATGATATAAAGAATGATAGTAAAAAGAAGAAGAAAGTCCACTATGAAACAAAGAGAAATGATATAAAGAATGATAGTAAAAAGAAGAAGAAAGTCCACTATGAAACAAAGAGAAATGATATAAAGAATGATAGTAAAAAGAAGAAGAAAGTCCACTATGAAACAAAGAGAAATGATATAAAGAATGATAGTAAAAAGAAGAAGAAAGTCCACTATGAAACAAAGAGAAATGATATAAAGAATGATAGTAAAAAGAAGAAGAAAGTCCACTATGAAACAAAGAGAAATGATATAAAGAATGATAGTAAAAAGAAGAAGAAAGTCCACTATGAAACAAAGAGAAATGATATAAAGAATGATAGTAAAAAGAAGAAGAAAGTCCACTATGAAACAAAGAGAAATGATATAAAGAACGATAGTAAAAAGAAGAAGAAAGTCCACTATGAAACAAAGAGAAATTATATAAAGAACGATAGTAAAAAGAAGAAGAAAGTCCACTATGAAACAAAGAGAAATGATATAAAGAACGATAGTAAAAAGAAGAAGAAAGTCCACTATGAAACAAAGAGAAATGATATAAAGAACGATAGTAAAAAGAAGAAGAAAGTCCACTATGAAACAAAGAGAAATGATATAAAGAACGATAGTAAAAAGAAGAAGAAAGTCCACTATGAAACAAAGAGAAATGATACAAAGAACGATAGTAAAAAGAAGAAGAAAGTCCACTATGAAACAAAGAGAAATGATATAAAGAACGATAGTAAAAAGAAGAAGAAAGTCCACTATGAAACAAAGAGAAATGATATAAAGAACGATGGTAAAAAGAAGAAGAAAGTCCACTATGAAACAAAGAGAAATGATATAAAGAACGATAGTAAAAAGAAGAAGAAAGTCCACTATGAAACAAAGAGAAATGATATAAAGAACGATAGTAAAAAGAAGAAGAAAGTCCACTATGAAACAAAGAGAAATTATATAAAGAATGATAGTAAAAAGAAGAAGAAAGTCCACTATGAAACAAAGAGAAATGATATAAAGAATGATAGTAAAAAGAAGAAGAAAGTCCACTATGAAACAAAGAGAAATGATATAAAGAATGATAGTAAAAAGAAGAAGAAAGTCCACTATGAAACAAAGAGAAATGATATAAAGAATGATAGTAAAAAGAAGAAGAAAGTCCACTATGAAACAAAGAGAAATGATATAAAGAATGATAGTAAAAAGAAGAAGAAAGTCCACTATGAAACAAAGAGAAATGATATAAAGAATGATAGTAAAAAGAAGAAGAAAGTCCACTATGAAACAAAGAGAAATGATATAAAGAATGATAGTAAAAAGAAGAAGAAAGTCCACTATGAAACAAAGAGAAATGATATAAAGAATGATAGTAAAAAGAAGAAGAAAGTCCACTATGAAACAAAGAGAAATGATATAAAGAATGATAGTAAAAAGAAGAAGAAAGTCCACTATGAAACAAAGAGAAATGATATAAAGAATGATAGTAAAAAGAAGAAGAAAGTCCACTATGAAACAAAGAGAAATTATATAAAGAACGATAGTAAAAAGAAGAAGAAAGTCCACTATGAAACAAAGAGAAATTATATAAAGAACGATAGTAAAAAGAAGAAGAAAGTCCACTATGAAACAAAGAGAAATGATATAAAGAACGATAGTAAAAAGAAGAAGAAAGTCCACTATGAAACAAAGAGAAATGATATAAAGAACGATAGTAAAAAGAAGAAGAAAGTCCACTATGAAACAAAGAGAAATGATATAAAGAACGATAGTAAAAAGAAGAAGAAAGTCCACTATGAAACAAAGAGAAATGATATAAAGAACGATAGTAAAAAGAAGAAGAAAGTCCACTATGAAACAAAGAGAAATGATATAAAGAACGATAGTAAAAAGAAGAAGAAAGTCCACTATGAAACAAAGAGAAATGATATAAAGAACGATGGTAAAAAGAAGAAGAAAGTCCACTATGAAACAAAGAGAAATTATATAAAGAACGATGGTAAAAAGAAGAAGAAAGTCCACTATGAAACAAAGAGAAATGATATAAAGAACGATAGTAAAAAGAAGAAGAAAGTCCACTATGAAACAAAGATAAATGATATAAAGAACGATAGTAAAAAGAAGAAGAAAGTCCACTATGAAACAAAGATAAATGATATAAAGAACGATAGTAAAAAGAAGAAGAAAGTCCACTATGAAACAAAGATAAATGATATAAAGAATGATAGTAAAAACCTTTGGAACACATTCAATTACATTTTGGGAAAAAAGGCAAACTCAGCTCCATCATTCATTGAATTAGATGGCTCATTCATCACAAAACCCACTGATATTGCCAACTACTTTAATGACTTTTTACTAGATTAGCAAATTTAGGCATGACATGCCAGCAACAAACTCTGACACTACACATCCAAGTATATCTGACCAAATTATTACCAAATTGTGAAACCATTATTGTTGTCTATCAACAATGACAAGCCACCGGGGTCTGACAACTTGGACGGGAAATTACTGCGGATAATAGGGTACGATATTGCCACTCCTCTCCAACATAATCCAGGTAGAATCTGGAAATCCCCAGGCCAGCTGTCTAGGCCCCTTACTTTTTTCAATCTTTACTAATGATATCAGTAAAGCCAGTGTGTCTATGTATGCAGATGACTCAACACTACACGTCAGCTACTACAGCAACTGAAATGACTTCAACACTCTACAAAGAGCTGCAGTTAGTTTCAGAATGGGTGTCAAGAAATAAGTTAGTCCTAAATATAAAAAAAACTAAAAGCATTGTATTTGGGACAAATCATTCACTAAACCCTAAACTAAATCTTAGTAATAAATCATGTGGAAAGTGAGCAAGTTGGTGACTAAACTGTTTGGAGTAACTCTGGACTGTAAACTGTCCTGGTCAAAACATATTGATACAACAGTAGTTAAGATGGAGAGAAGTCTGTCCTTAATAAAGCACTGCTCTGCCTTCATAACAACACTATCAACAAGGCAGGTCCTAAACAGAGCTATTCTCTGCCTTCATAACAGCACTATCAACAAGGCAGGTCCTAAACAGAGCTATTCTCTGCCTTCATAACAGCACTATCAACAAGGCAGGTCCTAAACAGAGCTATTCTCTGCCTTCATAACAGCACTATCAACAAGGCAGGTCCTAAACAGAGCTATTCTCTGCCTTCATAACAGCACTATCAACAAGGCAGGTCCTAAACAGAGCTATTCTCTGTCTTCATAACAGCACTATCAACAAGGCAGGTCCTAAACAGAGCTATTCTCTGTCTTCATAACAGCACTATCAACAAGGCAGGTCCTAAACAGAGCTATTCTCTGTCTTCATAACAGCACTATCAACAAGGCAGGTCCTAAACAGAGCTATTCTCTGTCTTCATAACAGCACTATCAACAAGGCAGGTCCTAAACAGAGCTATTCTCTGCCTTCATAACAACACTATCAACAAGGCAGGTCCTAAACAGAGCTATTCTCTGCCTTCATAACAACACTATCAACAAGGCAGGTCCTAAACAGCTATTCTCTGCCTTCATAACAGCACTATCAACAAGGCAGGTCCTAAACAGAGCTATTCTCTGCCTTCATAACAGCACTATCAACAAGGCAGGTCCTAAACAGAGCTATTCTCTGCCTTCATAACAGCACTATCAACAAGGCAGGTCCTAAACAGAGCTATTCTCTGCCTTCATAACAGCACTATCAACAAGGCAGGTCCTAAACAGAGCTATTCTCTGCCTTCATAACAGCACTATCAACAAGGCAGGTCCTAAACAGAGCTATTCTCTGCCTTCATAACAGCACTATCAACAAGGCAGGTCCTAAACAGAGCAATTCTCTGCCTTCATAACAGCACTATCAACAAGGCAGGTCCTAAACAGAGCTATTCTCTGTCTTCATAACAGCACTATCAACAAGGCAGGTCCTAAACAGAGCTATTCTCTGTCTTCATAACAGCACTATCAACAAGGCAGGTCCTAAACAGAGCTATTCTCTGTCTTCATAACAGCACTATCAACAAGGCAGGTCCTAAACAGAGCTATTCTCTGCCTTCATAACAGCACTATCAACAAGGCAGGTCCTAAACAGAGCTATTCTCTGCCTTCATAACAGCACTATCAACAAGGCAGGTCCTAAACAGAGCTATTCTCTGCCTTCATAACAGCACTATCAACAAGGCAGGTCCTAAACAGAGCTATTCTCTGCCTTCATAACAGCACTATCAACAAGGCAGGTCCTAAACAGAGCTATTCTCTGCCTTCATAACAGCACTATCAACAAGGCAGGTCCTAAACAGAGCTATTCTCTGCCTTCATAACAGCACTATCAACAAGGCAGGTCCTAAACAGAGCTATTCTCTGCCTTCATAACAGCACTATCAACAAGGCAGGTCCTAAACAGAGCTATTCTCTGCCTTCATAACTGCACTATCAACAAGGCAGGTCCTAAACAGAGCTATTCTCTGCCTTCATAACAGCACTATCAACAAGGCAGGTCCTAAACAGAGCTATTCTCTGCCTTCATAACAGCACTATCAACAAGGCAGGTCCTAAACAGAGCTATTCTCTGCCTTCATAACAGCACTATCAACAAGGCAGGTCCTAAACAGAGCTATTCTCTGCCTTCATAACAGCACTACTATCAACAAGGCAGGTCCTAAACAGAGCTATTCTCTGCCTTCATAACAGCACTATCAACAAGGCAGGTCCTAAACAGAGCTATTCTCTGCCTTCATAACAGCACTATCAACAAGGCAGGTCCTAAACAGAGCTATTCTCTGCCTTCATAACAGCACTATCAACAAGGCAGGTCCTAAACAGAGCTATTCTCTGCCTTCATAACAGCACTATCAACAAGGCAGGTCCTAAACAGAGCTATTCTCTGCCTTCATAACAGCACTATCAACAAGGCAGGTCCTAAACAGAGCTATTCTCTGCCTTCATAACAGCACTATCAACAAGGCAGGTCCTAAACAGAGCAATTCTCTGCCTTCATAACAGCACTATCAACAAGGCAGGTCCTAAACAGAGCTATTCTCTGCCTTCATAACAGCACTATCAACAAGGCAGGTCCTAAACAGAGCTATTCTCTGCCTTCATAACAGCACTATCAACAAGGCAGGTCCTAAACAGAGCTATTCTCTGCCTTCATAACAGCACTATCAACAAGGCAGGTCCTAAACAGAGCTATTCTCTGCCTTCATAACAGCACTATCAACAAGGCAGGTCCTAAACAGAGCTATTCTCTGCCTTCATAACAGCACTATCAACAAGGCAGGTCCTAAACAGAGCTATTCTCTGCCTTCATAACAGCACTATCAACAAGGCAGGTCCTAAACAGAGCTATTCTCTGCCTTCATAACAGCACTATCAACAAGGCAGGTCCTAAACAGAGCTATTCTCTGCCTTCATAACAGCACTATCAACAAGGCAGGTCCTAAACAGAGCTATTCTCTGCCTTCATAACAGCACTATCAACAAGGCAGGTCCTAAACAGAGCTATTCTCTGCCTTCATAACAGCACTATCAACAAGGCAGGTCCTAAACAGAGCTATTCTCTGCCTTCATAACTGCACTATCAACAAGGCAGGTCCTAAACAGAGCTATTCTCTGCCTTCATAACAGCACTATCAACAAGGCAGGTCCTAAACAGAGCTATTCTCTGCCTTCATAACAGCACTATCAACAAGGCAGGTCCTAAACAGAGCTATTCTCTGCCTTCATAACTGCACTATCAACAAGGCAGGTCCTAAACAGAGCTATTCTCTGCCTTCATAACAGCACTACTATCAACAAGGCAGGTCCTAAACAGAGCTATTCTCTGCCTTCATAACAGCACTATCAACAAGGCAGGTCCTAAACAGAGCTATTCTCTGCCTTCATAACAGCACTATCAACAAGGCAGGTCCTAAACAGAGCTATTCTCTGCCTTCATAACAGCACTATCAACAAGGCAGGTCCTAAACAGAGCTATTCTCTGCCTTCATAACTGCACTATCAACAAGGCAGGTCCTAAACAGAGCTATTCTCTGCCTTCATAACAGCACTATCAACAAGGCAGGTCCTAAACAGAGCTATTCTCTGCCTTCATAACAGCACTATCAACAAGGCAGGTCCTAAACAGAGCTATTCTCTGCCTTCATAACAGCACTATCAACAAGGCAGGTCCTAAACAGAGCTATTCTCTGCCTTCATAACAGCACTATCAACAAGGCAGGTCCTAAACAGAGCTATTCTCTGCCTTCATAACAGCACTATCAACAAGGCAGGTCCTAAACAGAGCTATTCTCTGCCTTCATAACAGCACTATCAACAAGGCAGGTCCTAAACAGAGCTATTCTCTGCCTTCATAACTGCACTATCAACAAGGCAGGTCCTAAACAGAGCTATTCTCTGCCTTCATAACAGCACTATCAACAAGGCAGGTCCTAAACAGAGCTATTCTCTGCCTTCATAACAGCACTATCAACAAGGCAGGTCCTAAACAGAGCTATTCTCTGCCTTCATAACTGCACTATCAACAAGGCAGGTCCTAAACAGAGCTATTCTCTGCCTTCATAACAGCACTACTATCAACAAGGCAGGTCCTAAACAGAGCTATTCTCTGCCTTCATAACAGCACTATCAACAAGGCAGGTCCTAAACAGAGCTATTCTCTGCCTTCATAACAGCACTATCAACAAGGCAGGTCCTAAACAGAGCTATTCTCTGCCTTCATAACAGCACTATCAACAAGGCAGGTCCTAAACAGAGCTATTCTCTGCCTTCATAACTGCACTATCAACAAGGCAGGTCCTAAACAGAGCTATTCTCTGCCTTCATAACAGCACTATCAACAAGGCAGGTCCTAAACAGAGCTATTCTCTGCCTTCATAACAGCACTATCAACAAGGCAGGTCCTAAACAGAGCTATTCTCTGCCTTCATAACTGCACTATCAACAAGGCAGGTCCTAAACAGAGCTATTCTCTGCCTTCATAACAGCACTATCAACAAGGCAGGTCCTAAACAGAGCTATTCTCTGCCTTCATAACAGCACTATCAACAAGGCAGGTCCTAAACAGAGCTATTCTCTGCCTTCATAACAGCACTATCAACAAGGCAGGTCCTAAACAGAGCTATTCTCTGCCTTCATAACAGCACTATCAACAAGGCAGGTCCTAAACAGAGCTATTCTCTGCCTTCATAACTGCACTATCAACAAGGCAGGTCCTAAACAGAGCTATTCTCTGCCTTCATAACAGCACTATCAACAAGGCAGGTCCTGAACAGAGCTATTCTCTGCCTTCATAACAGCACTATCAACAAGGCAGGTCCTAAACAGAGCTATTCTCTGCCTTCATAACAGCACTATCAACAAGGCAGGTCCTAAACAGAGCTATTCTCTGCCTTCATAACAGCACTATCAACAAGGCAGGTCCTAAACAGAGCTATTCTCTGCCTTCATAACTGCACTATCAACAAGGCAGGTCCTAAACAGAGCTATTCTCTGCCTTCATAACAGCACTATCAACAAGGCAGGTCCTAAACAGAGCTATTCTCTGCCTTCATAACAGCACTATCAACAAGGCAGGTCCTAAACAGAGCTATTCTCTGCCTTCATAACTGCACTATCAACAAGGCAGGTCCTAAACAGAGCTATTCTCTGCCTTCATAACAGCACTATCAACAAGGCAGGTCCTAAACAGAGCTATTCTCTGCCTTCATAACAGCACTATCAACAAGGCAGGTCCTAAACAGAGCTATTCTCTGCCTTCATAACAGCACTATCAACAAGGCAGGTCCTAAACAGAGCTATTCTCTGCCTTCATAACAGCACTATCAACAAGGCAGGTCCTAAACAGAGCTATTCTCTGCCTTCATAACTGCACTATCAACAAGGCAGGTCCTAAACAGAGCTATTCTCTGCCTTCATAACAGCACTATCAACAAGGCAGGTCCTGAACAGAGCTATTCTCTGCCTTCATAACAGCACTATCAACAAGGCAGGTCCTAAACAGAGCTATTCTCTGCCTTCATAACAGCACTATCAACAAGGCAGGTCCTAAACAGAGCTATTCTCTGCCTTCATAACAGCACTATCAACAAGGCAGGTCCTAAACAGAGCTATTCTCTGCCTTCATAACAACACTATCAACAAGGCAGGTCCTAAACAGAGCTATTCTCTGCCTTCATAACAGCACTATCAACAAGGCAGGTCCTAAACAGAGCTATTCTCTGCCTTCTTAACAGCACTATCAACAAGGCAGGTCCTAAACAGAGCTATTCTCTGCCTTCTTAACAGCACTATCAACAAGGCAGGTCCTAAACAGAGCTATTCTCTGTCTTCATAACAGCACTATCAACAAGGCAGGTCCTAAACAGAGCTATTCTCTGCCTTCATAACAGCACTATCAACAAGGCAGGTCCTAAACAGAGCTATTCTCTGCCTTCATAACAGCACTATCAACAAGGCAGGTCCTAAACAGAGCTATTCTCTGCCTTCATAACAACACTATCAACAAGGCAGGTCCTAAACAGAGCTATTCTCTGCCTTCATAACAGCACTATCAACAAGGCAGGTCCTAAACAGAGCTATTCTCTGCCTTCTTAACAGCACTATCAACAAGGCAGGTCCTAAACAGAGCTATTCTCTGCCTTCTTAACAGCACTATCAACAAGGCAGGTCCTAAACAGAGCTATTCTCTGTCTTCATAACAGCACTATCAACAAGGCAGGTCCTAAACAGAGCTATTCTCTGCCTTCATAACAGCACTATCAACAAGGCAGGTCCTAAACAGAGCTATTCTCTGCCTTCATAACAGCACTATCAACAAGGCAGGTCCTAAACAGAGCTATTCTCTGCCTTCATAACAGCACTATCAACAAGGCAGGTCCTAAACAGAGCTATTCTCTGCCTTCATAACAACACTATCAACAAGGCAGGTCCTAAACAGAGCTATTCTCTGCCTTCTTAACAGCACTATCAACAAGGCAGGTCTTACAGGCCCAAGTTTTGTTGCACCTGGACTACTGTTCAGTCGTGTGATCACGTGCCACAAACCTTATTGAACAGCAGGGACTGTGAATCAACACAAACATACACACACATACACATGGATTCTGTGTTGTAGATATGTTGTAGTGGAGTAGGGGCCTGAGGGCACATACTTAGTGTGTTGTGAAATCTGTTATGAATGTATTGGAATGTTTATAAAATTGTTTTGCTGGACCCCAGGAAGAGTAGCTCCCGCCTTAAATACAAAGATTAACCTACTGCACAAATTGACTGCAGGTCAATTTATGTAAAAATAACACATTTTTAAATGTATGAAAAAATTATTAGCTAAAAACAGTTTCAACAGTATTGAAAATCATACCGTGGGTATTTCACCAACCCCTCTGGTAAGAACCTAACTTAACCTATACCTAAATCTAACCTAAACCTAACCTAACCGCTCAGGTGAAAACCTACACTATATACACAGCAGTATGTGGACACCCCTTCAAATTTGTGGATTCGGCCATTTCAGCCACACCCGTTGCTGACAGGTGTATAAAATCGAGCACACAGCCATGCAATCTCCATAGACAAACACTGGCAGTAGATTGGCCTTACTGAAGAGCACAGTGACTTTCAACAAGCTCACAGAACGGGACCGCCTCGGTTGCAACACTCACTACCGAGTTCCAAACTGCCCCTGGAAGCAACGTCAGCACAAGAACTGTTCATCTGGAGCTTCATGAAATGGGTTTTTATGGGTGTAAAGCTCGCCTCAGGAACAGTGAACAGTGTTCTCTGGAGTGATGAATCACGCTTCACCATCTGGCAGTCCGACGGACGAATCTGGGTTTGGCGGATGCCAGGAGAACACTACCTGCCCCAATGCATAGTGCCAACTGTAAAGTTTGGCGGAGGAGGAATAATGGTCTGAGGTTTTTCATGGTTCAGGCCCCTTAGTTCCAGTGAAGGGAAATCTTAATGCTACAGTATACAATGACATTCTAGATGGTTCTGTGCTTCATACTTTGTGGCAACAGTTTGGGGAAGGCCCTTCCCTGTTTCAGCATGACAATGCCCCCGTTTACAAAGCGAGATCCATATAGAAATGGTTTGTCGAGATTGGTGTGGAAGAACTTGACTGGCCTGCACAGAGCCCTGACCTCAACCTCACCGAACACCTTTGGGATGAATTGGAATGCTGACTGTGAGCCTAATCGCCCAACATCAGTGCCCAACCTCACTAATGCTCTTGTGGCTGAATGGAAGCAAGTCCCTGCAGCAATGTTCCAACATCTAGTGGAATCTGAACCTTGTTAATCCAACCTTATTGTATTTGGTTGTTTTGTGCTCTTTCCTCTTGTAATAACTGCGTGTGTTCTCTCCCCAGGGTTGTGTGCTCTCTCCATCAGTAATGATAACTGTTACCTGGCCTATCCCGGCAGTGCATCAATAGGAGAGGTCCAGGTGTTCGACACAGTCAACCTGGTACGACACACACACACACACACACACACACACACACATTGAAGATGGCTAGCTCTGCTACACACTGAAGCATGCTGTTTCAGTCTGTGTGTGTTTCACTGTGTCTCCAGAAGGCAGCCAACATGATCCCAGCCCATGACAGTCCATTAGCAGCTCTGGTGTTTGATGCTAGCGGAACCAAACTGGCCACAGCTTCGGAGAAGGTGGGACACATTAAACTGTTACACTGAACTACTGAGGTGATGTCAGCCGGTCCCATTGACCTCGGCCCTGACCCTTAACCCTGACCCTAACCATATAGATACTATTCTCTATCCATCTCTATGGTCCTGACCCTTAACCCTGACCCTAACCATATACAGCGGGTGAAATAAGTATTGAACACGTCACCATTTTTCTCAGTAAATATATTTCCAAAGGTGCTATTGACATGACATTTTCACCAGATGTTGGTAACAACCCAAGTAATCCATACATACAAAGAAACCAAAACAAATACGTTCAGAAATTAAGTTATGTGTAATAATGTGAAATGACACAGGGAAAAAGTATTGAACACATGAAGAAAGGGAGGTGCAAAAAGGCATGGAAAGCCAAGACAACAGCTGAAAACTATCAGTAATTAAAAAGCAATCCAGCCCCCTGTCAGTGCAAATTAATATCAGCTGGTTCAGTCCCAACTGATGGCCTACAAAAAGGTCTCATTGCCAAGGTGTCACACAAGACACATCTCATGATGGGTAAAAGCAAAGAGCTGTCTGAAGACATTCGCAAGCTAATTGTTGCAAAACATAATGATGGCATTGGTTATAGGCGCATTTCTAAGCTTCTGAATGTTGCAGTGAGCACTGTTGGGGCCATAATACGGAAGTGGAAAGACAATCATTTCACCATAAATTTGCCTCGACCAGGTGCTCCTCGCAAGATTTCTGACAGAGGAGTGAAAATAATAATCAGAAGAGTTGTCCATGAGCCAAGGACCACTTGTGGAGAGCTTCAAAAAGACCTGCAATTAGCAGGTACTGTTGTCTCAAAGAAAACATTAAGTAATTCACTCCACCGCCATGGCCTGTATGCACGCTCACCACGCAAGACTCCATTGCTGAAAAAAAAGCATGTTGAAGTTCGTTTAAAGTTTGCTACACAACATTTTGAAAAGCCAGTGAAATACTGGGAGAATATAGTGTGGTCAGATGAGAGCAAAATTGAACTGTTTGGATGTCATAATACACACCATGTTTGGAGGAGAAATGGCACTGCACATCACCCTAAAAACACCATACCAACAGTGAAGTTTGGAGGTGGGAACATCATGGTGTGGGGCTGCTTTTCAGCAAATGTTACTGGCAAACTTCACATAATTGAAGGAAGGATGAATGGGCAAATTTACTGAGACATTCTTGACAAAAATTGGCAAATTTACAGAGACATTCTTGACAAAAATCTGCTGCCATCTACCAGGATGATGAAGATGAAACGAGGGTGGACATTTCAGCAAGACAATGATCCCAAACACACAGCCAAGGAAACTCTCAATTGGTTTCAAAGAAAGAAAATAAAGCTGCTAGAATGGCCCAGCCAATCACCTGACTTAAATCCCATTGAAAATCTATGGAAAGAACTGAAGATCAAGATTCATAGAAGAGGCCCACGGAACCTTCAAGATTTGAAGACTGTTTGTGTGGAAGAATGGGCCAAAATCACATCAGAGCAATGCATGCGACTAGTTTCACATTATTACACATAACTTAATTTCTGAACTTATTTGTTTTGGTTTCTTTGTATGTATGGATTACTTGGGTTGTTACCAACATCAACACCAACATGTATATAGCCATTCTGTAAATAGCCCACACTACTACCTCATCCCCATATTTATTTTTGTTATTTTCACATATCTTGCACTCCAGTATCTCTATTTGCACATCATAATTTGCACATCCTTCATTCCTGTGTTAATGATGATAATCTGTAATTTATTTCACCAATATGGTCTATTTATTGTCTTCCTAACCTTACTGCATTTTGCACTACATTTGAACACTCTGTATATAGATTCTCTATTGTGTTATTGACTGTACGTTTGTTTACTGTGTAACTCTGTGTTGTTTTTGTCTCACTGCTTTGCTTTGTCTTGGCCAGGTCACAGTTGCAAATGAGAACTTGTTCTCAACTGACCTACCTGGTTAAATAAAGGTGAAATAAAACCTACCTGGTGAAATAAAACCTACCTGGTTAAATAAAGGTGAAAAAAAAACCTACCTGGTTAAATAAAGCTGAAATATAAAAAAACAAAAGAAATCTGGTGAAAATGTCATGTCAATAGCACCTTTGTAAATATATTTACTGAGAAAAATGGTGACGTGTTCAATACTTATTTCACCCGCTGTATGTACTATTCTCTATCCATCTCTATGGTCCTGACCCTTAACCCTGACCCTTAACCATAACCATGGTTGCAGATTTGATGGGTATTAACAGTGTAGTGCTGGACCGGCTGAAAGTATGTGTGTGTTGTAACCTCGCTCGCTGTATCAGGGATGTAACCTGTGTGTTCTGATAGGGTACAGTGATTCGCTGTATCAGGGATGTAACCTGTGTGTTCTGATAGGGTACAGTGATTCGCTGTATCAGGGATGTAACCTGTGTGTTCTGATAGGGTACAGTGATTCGCTGTATCAGGGATGTAACCTGTGTGTTCTGATAGGGTACAGTGATTCGCTGTATCAGGGATTTAACCTGTGTGTTCTGATAGGGTACAGTGATTCGCTGTATCAGGGATGTAACCTGTGTGTTCTGATAGGGTACAGTGATTCGCTGTATCAGGGATGTAACCTGTGTGTTCTGATAGGGTACAGTGATTCGCTGTATCAGGGATGTAACCTGTGTGTTCTGATAGGGTACAGTGATTCGCTGTATCAGGGATGTAACCTGTGTGTTCTGATAGGGTACAGTGATTCGCTGTATCAGGGATGTAACCTGTGTGTTCTGATAGGGTACAGTGATTCGCTGTATCAGGGATGTAACCTGTGTGTTCTGATAGGGTACAGTGATTCACTGTATCTGGGATGTAACCTGTGTGTTCTGATAGGGTACAGTGATTCACTGTATCTGGGATGTAACCTGTGTGTTCTGATAGGGTACAGTGATTCACTGTATCAGGGATGTAACCTGTGTGTTCTGATAGGGTACAGTGATTCACTGTATCTGGGATGTAACCTGTGTGTTCTGATAGGGTACAGTGATTCACTGTATCAGGGATGTAACCTGTGTGTTCTGATAGGGTACAGTGATTCGCTGTATCTGGGATGTAACCTGTGTGTTCTGATAGGGTACAGTGATTCACTGTATCTGGGATGTAACCTGTGTGTTCTGATAGGGTACAGTGATTCGCTGTATCTGGGATGTAACCTGTGTGTTCTGATAGGGTACAGTGATTCACTGTATCAGGGATGTAACCTGTGTGTTCTGATAGGGTACAGTGATTCGCTGTATCTGGGATGTAACCTGTGTGTTCTGATAGGGTACAGTGATTCGCTGTATCAGGGATGTAACCTGTGTGTTCTGATAGGGTACAGTGATTCGCTGTATCAGGGATGTAACCTGTGTGTTCTGATAGGGTACAGTGATTCGCTGTATCAGGGATGTAACCTGTGTGTTCTGATAGGGTACAGTGTTTCGCTGTATCAGGGATGTAACCTGTGTGTTCTGATAGGGTACAGTGATTCACTGTATCAGGGATGTAACCTGTGTGTTCTGATAGGGTACAGTGATTCGCTGTATCAGGGATGTAACCTGTGTGTTCTGATAGGGTACAGTGATTCGCTGTATCAGGGATGTAACCTGTGTGTTCTGATAGGGTACAGTGATTCGCTGTATCAGGGATGTAACCTGTGTGTTCTGATAGGGTACAGTGATTCGCTGTATCAGGGATGTAACCTGTGTGTTCTGATAGGGTACAGTGATTCGCTGTATCAGGGATGTAACCTGTGTGTTCTGATAGGGTACAGTGATTCGCTGTATCAGGGATGTAACCTGTGTGTTCTGATAGGGTACAGTGATTCACTGTATCTGGGATGTAACCTGTGTGTTCTGATAGGGTACAGTGATTCACTGTATCTGGGATGTAACATGTGTGTTCTGATAGGGTACAGTGATTCACTGTATCAGGGATGTAACCTGTGTGTTCTGATAGGGTACAGTGATTCACTGTATCAGGGATGTAACCTGTGTGTTCTGATAGGGTACAGTGATTCACTGTATCTGGGATGTAACCTGTGTGTTCTGATAGGGTACAGTGATTCGCTGTATCAGGGATGTAACCTGTGTGTTCTGATAGGGTACAGTGATTCGCTGTATCTGGGATGTAACCTGTGTGTTCTGATAGGGTACAGTGATTCGCTGTATCTGGGATGTAACCTGTGTGTTCTGATAGGGTACAGTGATTCGCTGTATCTGGGATGTAACCTGTGTGTTCTGATAGGGTACAGTGATTCGCTGTATCTGGGATGTAACCTGTGTGTTCTGATAGGGTACAGTGATTCGCTGTATCAGGGATGTAACCTGTGTGTTCTGATAGGGTACAGTGATTCGCTGTATCAGGGATGTAACCTGTGTGTTCTGATAGGGTACAGTGATTCGCTGTATCAGGGATGTAACCTGTGTGTTCTGATAGGGTACAGTGTTTCGCTGTATCAGGGATGTAACCTGTGTGTTCTGATAGGGTACAGTGATTCGCTGTATCAGGGATGTAACCTGTGTGTTCTGATAGGGTACAGTGATTCGCTGTATCAGGGATGTAACCTGTGTGTTCTGATAGGGTACAGTGATTCGCTGTATCAGGGATGTAACCTGTGTGTTCTGATAGGGTACAGTGATTCGCTGTATCAGGGATGTAACCTGTGTGTTCTGATAGGGTACAGTGATTCGCTGTATCAGGGATGTAACCTGTGTGTTCTGATAGGGTACAGTGATTCGCTGTATCAGGGATGTAACCTGTGTGTTCTGATAGGGTACAGTGATTCGCTGTATCAGGGATGTAACCTGTGTGTTCTGATAGGGTACAGTGATTCACTGTATCTGGGATGTAACCTGTGTGTTCTGATAGGGTACAGTGATTCACTGTATCTGGGATGTAACCTGTGTGTTCTGATAGGGTACAGTGATTCACTGTATCAGGGATGTAACCTGTGTGTTCTGATAGGGTACAGTGATTCGCTGTATCTGGGATGTAACCTGTGTGTTCTGATAGGGTACAGTGATTCGCTGTATCTGGGATGTAACCTGTGTGTTCTGATAGGGTACAGTGATTCGCTGTATCTGGGATGTAACCTGTGTGTTCTGATAGGGTACAGTGATTCGCTGTATCTGGGATGTAACCTGTGTGTTCTGATAGGGTACAGTGATTCGCTGTATCAGGGATGTAACCTGTGTGTTCTGATAGGGTACAGTGATTCGCTGTATCAGGGATGTAACCTGTGTGTTCTGATAGGGTACAGTGATTCGCTGTATCAGGGATGTAACCTGTGTGTTCTGATAGGGTACAGTGTTTCGCTGTATCAGGGATGTAACCTGTCTGTTCTGATAGGGTACAGTGATTCGCTGTATCAGGGATGTAACCTGTGTGTTCTGATAGGGTACAGTGATTCGCTGTATCAGGGATGTAACCTGTGTGTTCTGATAGGGTACAGTGATTCGCTGTATCAGGGATGTAACCTGTGTGTTCTGATAGGGTACAGTGATTCGCTGTATCAGGGATGTAACCTGTGTGTTCTGATAGGGTACAGTGATTCGCTGTATCAGGGATGTAACCTGTGTGTTCTGATAGGGTACAGTGATTCGCTGTATCTGGGATGTAACCTGTGTGTTCTGATAGGGTACAGTGATTCGCTGTATCAGGGATGTAACCTGTGTGTTCTGATAGGGTACAGTGATTCGCTGTATCAGGGATGTAACCTGTGTGTTCTGATAGGGTACAGTGATTCGCTGTATCAGGGATGTAACCTGTGTGTTCTGATAGGGTACAGTGATTCGCTGTATCAGGGATGTAACCTGTGTGTTCTGATAGGGTACAGTGATTCGCTGTATCAGGGATGTAACCTGTGTGTTCTGATAGGGTACAGTGATTCGCTGTATCAGGGATGTAACCTGTGTGTTCTGATAGGGTACAGTGATTCGCTGTATCAGGGATGTAACCTGTGTGTTCTGATAGGGTACAGTGATTCACTGTATCAGGGATGTAACCTGTGTGTTCTGATAGGGTACAGTGATTCACTGTATCAGGGATGTAACCTGTGTGTTCTGATAGGGTACAGTGATTCACTGTATCAGGGATGTAACCTGTGTGTTCTGATAGGGTACAGTGATTCACTGTATCTGGGATGTAACCTGTGTGTTCTGATAGGGTACAGTGATTCACTGTATCTGGGATGTAACCTGTGTGTTCTGATAGGGTACAGTGATTCACTGTATCTGGGATGTAACCTGTGTGTTCTGATAGGGTACAGTGATTCACGGTATCAGGGATGTAACCTGTGTGTTCTGATAGGGTACAGTGATTCACTGTATCAGGGATGTAACCTGTGTGTTCTGATAGGGTACAGTGATTCACTGTATCTGGGATGTAACCTGTGTGTTCTGATATGGTACAGTGATTCGCTGTATCAGGGATGTAACCTGTGTGTTCTGATAGGGTACAGTGATTCGCTGTATCAGGGATGTAACCTGTGTGTTCTGATAGGGTACAGTGATTCACTGTATCAGGGATGTAACCTGTGTGTTCTGATAGGGTACAGTGATTCACTGTATCAGGGATGTAACCTGTGTGTTCTGATAGGGTACAGTGATTCACTGTATCAGGGATGTAACCTGTGTGTTCTGATAGGGTACAGTGATTCGTGTGTTCTCCATCCCTGAGGGACAGAAACTGTTTGAGTTCCGTCGAGGAGTCAAAAGGTACTTCTTCTTTCTTCTTACAGTTGAAGTCAGAAGTTTGCATACACTAAGTTGACTGTGCCTTTAAACAGCTTGAAAATGATGTCATGGCTTTAGAAGCTTCTGATAGGCTAATTGACATAATTTGAGTCAATTGGAGGTGTACCTGTGGATGTATTTCAAGGCCTACCTTCAAACTCAGTGCCTCTTTGCTCGACATCATGGGAAAATCAAAAGAAATCAATCAAGACCTCAGAAAAATAAATTGTAGACCTCCACAAGTCTGGTTCATCCTTGGGAACAATTTCCAAACGCCTGAAGGTACCACGTTCATCTGTACAAACAATAGTATGCAAGTATAAACACCATGGGACCACGTTGCCGTCATACCGCTCAGGAAGGAGACGCGTTCTGTCTCTTAGGCATGAACGTACTTTGGTGCGAAAAGTGCAAATCAATCCCAGAACAACAGCAAAGGACCTTGTGAAGATGCTGGAGGAAACAGGTACAAAAGTATCTATATCCACAGTAAAACGAGTCCTATGTCGATATAACCTGAAAGGCCGCTCAGCAAGGAAGAAGTCACTGCTCCAAAACCACCATAAAAAAGCCAGACTACGGTTTGCAACTGCACATGGGGACAAAGATCGTACTTTTTGGAGAAATGTCCTCTGGTCTGATGAAACAAAAATAGAACTGTTTGGCCATAATGACCATCGTTATGTTTGGAGGAAAAAGGGGGAGGCTTGCAAGGAGGCCTACAAACCTGACTCAGGAATGGTCCAAAATTCACCCAATTTATTGTGGGATTGTGGGATTTCATTTCACATTCTTAATTTAAAGTGGTGATCCTAACTGACCTAAAACAGCGAAGTTTTACTAGGATTAAATGTCAGGAAGTGTGAAAAACAGAGTTTAAATGTATTTGGTTAAGGTGTATGTAAACTTCTGACTTCAACTGTATGTGTTTTAATAGTGGACAATATTCAACTAGCTCCATATGAGTTCAGTCTGACACACTGAAATGTGTGTGTGTGTGTTAGGTGTGTGTCTATCTGTTCCCTGGCCTTCAGTATGGAAGGTCTCTACCTATCAGCATCCAGTAACACAGAGACGGTCCACATCTTCAGACTAGAGACTCAGAAAGAGCAGTAAGTACCTCCCCCCCTCCCCCTGACCCCCCCCCCCCCCCCCCCCCCACCCACCCCTGATCCCTCCCCTCTACCCCCTCCCCCCTGAACCTCACCCCTCCCCCTCACCCCTCCCCCCTCACCCTCACCTGTGCTGCATTAGATTGATTAGAGGTTCCTCCTGTATTTCAACATCGTGTGTGTGTGTAGGCCAGCGGAGGAGCCTACTACATGGGGTGGTTACTTTGGGAAGGTGCTGATGGCGTCAACCACCTACCTGCCCTCTCAGGTGTGTGTGTGTGTGTGTGTGTGTGTGTGTGTGTGTGTGTGTGTGTGTGTGTGTGTGTGTGTGTGTGTGTGTGTGTGTGTGTGTGTGTGTGTTGTCTGACCATGTCTCCTCTGTGTGTGTCAGGTGACAGAGATGTTCACTCAGGGACGAGCCTTCGCCACCGTACGACTGCCCTTCTCTGGACACAAGAACATTTGTGCTCTGGCCCTGTAAGAACACACACACACACACACACACTGGAACTCTCTCTAACACACACTAGAGCTGGGACGATAAACTGAAAATTACAGACACCGACATCGCTCTCCTCTTACCGAAGCAATTTTGCTTACGTCGATAATGGAATAGTCAGTCTGGAGCCCTGCCTCTAATGGAATAGTCAGTCTGGAGCCCTGCCTCTAATGGAATAGTCAGTCTGGAGCCCTGCCTCTAATGGAATAGTCAGTCTGGAGCCCTGCCTCTAATGGAATAGTCAGTCTGGAGCCCTGCCTCTAATGGAATAGTCAGTCTGGAGCCCTGCCTCTAATGGAGTAGTCAGTCTGGAGCCCTGCCTCTAATGGAATAGTCAGTCTGGAGCCCTGCCTCTAATGGAATAGTCACTGATTATCACTTATAATGATAATAATGATAATAATAATACTGATAACAATAATGATATTAATGATAATTATAATGATAATAATAATATAATAATGATAATAATATGATGATGATAATAATGATAATAATAGTATAATAATAATGATAATAATGACGATAATGATAATTATGATGATAATAATAATGATAATACTGATAATAATAGTAATATAATAATGATGATAATAATAATAATACTGATGATAATGATAATAATCATGATAATATAATAATAATGATAACACTGACGATAATGATAATGATGATAATAATGATAATGATAATAATCATGATAATATAATAATGATGATGATGATAATGATATAATGATAATAATCATGATAATTATAATACTGATGATAATTATAATAATCATGATAATATAATAATAACAATAATGATAATACTGACGATAATGATATAATGATAATAATGATGATAATAATAATTATAATACTGATGATAATGATAATAATCATGATAATATAATAATAACGATAATGATAATACTGATGATAATGATATAATGATGATGATGATGATAATGATGATGATAATATAATAATATGATGATAATAATAGTAATATAATGATAATGATAATAATACTGATAATAATAATGATAATATATAATGATAATAGTAATTAAATAATAATAATGACAATAATGATACTAATGATAATAATAATAATAATGATAATACTGATGATAATGATAATGATGATAATAATGATAATAATAATGATAATAATAGTAATATAATGTGTGTGTGTGTGTGTGTGTGTGTGTGTGTAGGATCCAGAAGATTCCTCGTCTCCTGGTAGCAGCAGCTGATGGATATCTGTACCTCTATAACCTGGACCCACAGGAGGGAGGAGAGTGTACACTGATGAAACAACACAGGTAACACTGCTGCTGTTGAAACAACACAGGTAACACACTGATGAAACAACACAGGTAACACTGCTGCTGTTGAAACAACACAGGTAACACACTGATGAAACAACACAGGTAACACTGCTGCTGATTAAACAACACAGGTAACACACTGATGAAACTTCACAGGTAACACACTGATGAAACAACACAGGTAACACTGCTGCTGTTGAAACAACACAGGTAACACACTGATGAAACAACACAGGTAACACTGCTGCTGATTAAACAACACAGGTAACACACTGATGAAACAACACAGGTAACACTGCTGCTGTTGAAACAACACAGGTTACACACTGATGAAACAACACAGGTAACACTGCAGCTGATGAAACACCACAGGTAACACACTGATGAAACAACACAGGTAACACTGCTGCTGTTGAAACAACACAGGTAACACACTGATGAAACAACACAGGTACCACACTGATGAAACAACACAGGTAACACTGCTGCTGATGAAACAACACAGGTAACACACTGATGAAACAACACAGGTACCACACTGATGAAACAACACAGGTAACACTGCTGCTGATGAAACAACACAGGTAACACACTGATGAAACAACACAGGTACCACTGCTGCTGATGAAACAACACAGGTAAAACACTGATGAAACAACACAGGTAACACTGCTGCTGATGAAACAACACAGGTAACACACTGATGAAACAACACAGGTGCACACTGATAAACAACACAGGTAACACTGCTGCTGATGAAACAACACAGGTAACACACCGATGAAACAACACAGGTAACACACTGATGAAACAACACAGGTAACACTGCTGCTGACGAAACAACACAGGTAACACACTGATGAAACAACACAGGTTACACTGCTGCTGATGAAACAACACAGGTATCACACTGATGAAACAACACGGGTAACACACTGATGAAACAACACAGGTAACACTGCTGCTGATGAAACAACACAGGTAACACTGCTGCTGATGAAACAACACAGGTAACACTGATGAAACATTACAGGTAACACTAATAGATAGATAGATAGGTACTTTATTGATCCCCCGGGGGGGAAATTTCATAAATGAAACACCACAGATAACACACTGATGAAACAACACAGGTAACACTGATGAAACAACACAGATAACACACTGATGAAACACCACAGGTAACACACTGATGAAACACCACAGGTAACACACTGATGAAACAACACAGGTAACACTGCTGCTGATGAAACACCACAGATAACACACTGATGAAACAACACAGGTAACACACTGATGAAACAACACAGGTAACACTGATGAAACAACACAGGTAACACTGATGAAACACCACAGGTAACACACTGATGAAACACCACAGGTAACACACTGATGAAACACCACAGGTAACACTGATGAAACACCACAGATAACACACTGATGCAACAACACAGGTACCACTGCTGCTGATGAAACAACACAGGTAACACACTGATGAAACACCACAGGTAACACTGATGAAACAACACAGGTGAAACAGATGAAACACCACAGGTAACACTGATGAAACAACACAGGTAACACTGATGAAACACCACAGATAACACACTGATGAAACCCCACAGGTAACACACTGATGAAACAACACAGGTAGCACTGATGAAACACCACAGGTAACACACTGATGAAACAACACAGGTAACACAGATGAAACACCACAGATAACACACTGATGAAACCCCACAGGTAACACACTGATGAAACAACACAGGTAGCACTGATGAAACACCACAGGTAACACTGATGAAACACCACAGATTACACACTGATGAAACACCACAGGTAACACACTGATGAAACACCACAGGTAACACTGATGAAACACCACAGATAACACACTGATGCAACAACACAGGTAACACTGATGCTGATGAAACAACACAGGTAACACACTGATAAAACACCACAGGTAACACTGATGAAACAACACAGGTAACACAGATGAAACACCACAGGTAACACTGCTGAAACAACACAGGTAACACTGATGAAACACCACAGATAACACACTGATGAAACCCCACAGGTAACACACTGATGAAACAACACAGGTAACACTGATGAAACACCACAGGTAACACACTGATGAAACAACACAAATAAAGTACCTATCTATCTATCTATCTATCTATCTATCTATCTATCTATCTATCTATCTATCTATCTATCTATCTATCTATCTAACACTGATGAAACACCACAGATAACACACTGATGAAACCCCACAGGTAACACACTGATGAAACAACACAGGTAGCACTGATGAAACACCACAGGTAACACACTGATGAAACCCCACAGGTAACACTGATGAAACACCACAGATAACACACTGATGAAACCCCACAGGTAACACACTGATGAAACAACACAGGTAGCACTGATGAAACACCACAGGTAACACACTGATGAAACAACACAGGCAACACTGATGAAACACCACAGGTAACACACTGATAAAACAACACAGGTAATACTGATGAAACAACACAGATAACACACTGATGAAACAACACAGGTAATACTGATGAAACACCACAGGTAACACACTGATGAAACAACACAGGTAACACTGATGAAACATTACTATTATTATCATCATATTATTATATTATTATCATTATTATCATTATCATCAGTATTATCATTATCGTTATTATTATATTATCATGATTATTATCATTATCATCAGTATTATAATTATTATTATCATCATTATTATCATTATATCATTATCGTCAGTATTATCATTATTATTATTATTATATTATCATGATTATTATAATTATCATCAGTATTATAATTATCATGATTATTATCATTATATCATTATCATCATTATTATTATATTATCATGATTATTATCATTATCATCAGTATTATAATTATTATCATCATTATTATCATTATATCATTATCGTCAGTGTTATCATTATTATTATATTATCATGATTATTATCATTATCATCAGTATTATTATTATTATCATCATCATTATTATATTACTATTATTATCAGTATTATCATTATTATTATCATCATAATTATCATTATCGTCATTATTATCATTATTATTATACTATTATTATCATTATTGTCATCATATTATTATCATTATTATATTATTATTCTTCTGATGGCATTGAGGAGTTTAACACATCAGTCACTGGCTTCATCAATAAGTGCATCGATGACGTCGTCCCCACAGTCACCGTACGTACATACCCCAACCAGAAGCCATGGATTACAAGTAACATCCGCACTGGGCTAAAGGCTAGAACCCCACAGGTAACACACTGATGAAACAACACAGGTAGCACTGATGAAACACCACAGGTAACACACTGATGAAACAACACAGGTAACACTGATGAAACACCACAGATAACACACTGATGAAACCCCACAGGTAACACACTGATGAAACAACACAGGTAGCACTGATGAAACACCACAGGTAACACACTGATGAAACAACACAGGTAACACAGATGAAACACCACAGGTAACACTGCTGAAACAACACAGGTAACACTGATGAAACACCACAGATAACACACTGATGAAACCCCACAGGTAACACACTGATGAAACAACACAGGTCGCACTGATGAAACACCACAGGTAACACACTGATGAAACAACACAGGTAACACTGATGAAACACCACAGGTAACACACTGATAAAACAACACAGGTAATACTGATGAAACAACACAGATAACACACTGATGAAACAACACAGGTAATACTGATGAAACACCACAGGTAACACACTGATGAAACAACACAGGTAACACTGATGAAACACCACAGGTAACACACTGATAAAACAACACAGGTAATACTGATGAAACACCACGAGTAACACTGATGAAACACCACAGGTAACACTGATGAAACAACACAGGTAATACTGATGAAACACCACGGGTAACACTGATGAAACAACACAGGTAACACTGATGAAACACCACAGGTAACACTGATGAAACAACACAGGTAATACTGATGAAACACCACGGGTAACACTGATGAAACAACACAGGTAATACTGATGAAACACCACGGGTAACACTGATGAAACACCACAGGTAACACACACTGTAAGGAAGCTTCTGTTATCTGTATTGGTCCTGTTCGGGGTGGTCCTATGTGGCTCAGTTCAATCATATCGCTAGCAATGCCAGGGTCGTGAGATCGATTCCTGCTCGTGTCACACAAACGTACTCACTGTAAGTAGCTTTGGATAAAAGCGTCTGTTAAATTTTTCTGTTTTCCTCAGGTTAGATGGCAGTGCTGAGCCGCCCAATGAGATCCTGGAACAGGGGTCACATGACCGACCCCTTTCCGCACAGACCTACAACACTGCTGGGATGAAAGGTACACACACACAAACACCCCAGGGTGTCCGTTAGTCAAATTTGGCGCCGGACAAGTGACCGGGAAGACATTAATTTCGGACATTTAAGAAATGTGCCAGTCATCCATATGCATTGGGTGGGTAACCCAGTAGGCCCGCCCACCCACGCAGTCAGCACCATCAATAAACCAGGATATTGGCTGAAGGAGCCACGTTTACATGTCCTGTAAAACAGCCTATAACGGTGGCAATAACACTTCTATGTGTTTCTATGTGTAGCGAATGGAAACTATAGCCTATTGGTTTTTACTGTCCACCTCACAGTTCAGAGGTTTGAGCACTAAATGCATCAGGGCCTGTTTAGGCCTACAGCCTTAGGAGTCCACTGTGTGATAGGAATACAGACAGGAAGAGAAGCCCCAGAGAGAGAGCCGTGGAGATGTGCCGGCTGCATGCTACGACCATGACATTCATTTCATTGTCCTTGTCACATAGACTACTGCGTCTGCTATACAGATACAGTGGGGAGAACAAGTATTTGATACACTGCCGATTTTGCAGGTTTTCCCACTTACAAAGCATGTAGAAGTCTGTAATTTTTATCATAGGTACTCTTCAACTGTGAGTGACGGAATCTAAAAATCCAGAAAATCACATTGTATGATTTTTAAGTAATTAATTTGCATTTTATTGCATGACATAAGTATTTGATACATCAGAAAAGCAGAACTTAATATTTGGTACAGAAACCTTTGTTTGCAATTACAGAGATCATATGTTTCCTGTAGTTCTTGACCAGGTTTGCACACACTGCAGCAGGGATTTTGGCCCACTCCTCCATACAGATCCTTCAGGTTTCGGGGCTGTCGCTGGGCAATACGGACTTTCAGCTCCCTCCAAAGATTTTCTATTGGGTTCAGGTCTGGAGACTGGCTAGGCCACTCCAGGACCTTGAGATGCTTCTTACGGAGCCACTCCTTAGTTGCCCTGGCTGTGTGTTTCGGGTCGTTGTCATGCTTGAAGACCCAGCCACGACGCATCTTCAATGCTCTTACTGAGGGAAGGAGGTTGTTGGCCAAGATCTCGCGATACATGGCCCCATCCATCCTCCCCTGAATACGGTGCAGTCGTCCTGTCCCCTTTGCAGAAAAGCATCCACAAAGAATGATGTTTCCACCTCTATGCTTCACGGTTGGGATGGTGTTCTTGGGGTTGTACTCATCCTTCTTCTTCCTCCAAACACGGCGAGTGGAGTTTAGACCAAAAAGCTCTATTTTTGTCTCATCAGACCACATGACCTTCCCCCATTCCTCCTCTGGATCATCCAGATGGTCATTGGCAAACTTCAGACGGGCCTGGACATGCGCTGGCTTGAGCAGGGGGACCTTTTTTTTAATCCATGACGGCGTAGTGTGTTACTAATGGTTTTCTTTGAGACTGTGGTCCCAGCTCTCTTCAGGTCATTGACCAGGTCCTGCCGTGTAGTTCTGGGCTGATCCCTCACCTTCCTCATGATCATTGATGCCCCACGAGGTGAGATCTTGCATGGTGCCCCAGACCGAGGGAGATTGACCGTCATCTTGAACTTCTTCCATTTTCTAATAATTGCGCCAACAGCTGTTGCCTTCTCACCAAGCTGCTTGCCTATTGTCCTGTAGCCCATCCCAGCCTTGTGCAGGTCTACAATTGTATCCCTGATGTCCTTACACAGCTCTCTGGTCTTGGCCATTGTGGAGAGGTTGGAGTCTGTTTGATTGAGTGTGTGGACAGGTGTCTTTTATACAGGTAACGAGTTCAAACAGGTGCAGTTAATACAGGTAATGAGTGGAGAACAGGAGGGCTTCTTAAAGAAAAACTAACAGGTCTGTGAGAGACGGAATTCTTACTGGTTGGTAGGTGATCAAATACTTATGTCATGCAATAAAATGCAAATTAATTATTTAAAAATCATACAATGTGATTTTCTGGATTTTTGTTTTAGATTCCGTCTCTCACAGTTGAAGTGTACCTATGATAAAAATTACAGACTTCTACATGCTTTTTAAGTAGGAAAACCTGCAAAATCGGCAGTGTATCAAATACTTGTTCTCCCCACTGTATATAGGCTGACAGAAGGAGGCTCATTTGTTAATTTTCTAACAAATAGTTTTTATAAAGATAAGCATTTTATTGTTAGATTATAGAAGTCAGGCCTAGAACATTCTTCCTCACTGTGGGAGTCAGTTATAGCACCGGTGCTGCACTGCCTTCATATCATAGGCCTGCAGTATAACAGGCTAAGTCAGTTGGAGCACCGGTGCTGCACTGCCTTCATATCATAGGCCTGCAGTATAACAGGCTAAGTCAGTTGGAGCACCGGTGCTGCACTGCCTTCATATCATAGGCCTGCAGTATAACAGGCTAAGTCAGTTGGAGCACCGGTGCTGCACTGCCTTCATATCATAGGCCTGCAGTATAACAGGCTAATAGCCACACCACATCAAACCTTCACAAAAGTTTCTAAACTTTATTAAGGTAATATCAAAAGTAAGTTTATAGGTAAAATATGAGCAGGATATTATATCGTGACAAACACAACATTACAGTTGGAACTTGATTTAGCCAAAGAAAATGTCTCAACAGAATGAAACAAAACACATTTGTCTACAATAATAACAATTATGATCAAACAAATTATAATAAATAAATAAATAAATGCCATCCAACCTGAATAGTGAGTGAGTTGCACAGTAGCCTTCATGTATTAAAACGTCTCCATGCATTCCCATTGTAGGCTTTTCACTGTAGGCAAACTCTCTAACTTTGATTTTACTTCAATGAAAAAGGCCTCCATCTTCGCAATCAACATTAGCCTAGGCCAAGGCTCTTCTCTCCCTCTCCTCAGCAGCAGGCATACGATAAGGCAGGGGCAAGGAGTGAGAGAAGGGTGCTGAAGCGTGGTGAATGTGGGGTGTATGATGGGCAGGCCCCGAGGATTTGGCTACTATTTTATTTATCGGCTTTTAATTTATTTTATTGGACAAAAGCCGGCAATTACCGGCTAACAGAAAACCCTTATTTCATGCTCCCTCAAATAGTCAGAGTAGCCATTTGATTAGCTGTTCAGGAGTCTTATGGCTTGGGGGTAAAAGCTGTTGAGAAGCCTTTTGGACCTAGACTTGGCGCTCCGGGTCCGCTTGCTGTGCGGTAGCAGAGAGAACAGTCTATGACTAGGGTGGCTGGAGTCTTTGACAATTTTCTTCTGACACCGCCTGGTATAGAGGTCCTGAATGGCAGGAAGCTTGGTGTACTGGGCCGTACACACTACCCTCTGTAGTGCCTTGCGGTCGGAGGCCAAGCAGCTGCCATACCAGGCAGTGATGCAACCAGTCAGGATGCTCTCGATGGTGCAGCTGTAGAACTTTTTGAGGATCTGAGGACCCATGCCAAATCTTTTCAGTCTCCTGAGGGGGAATAGGCTTTGTCGTGCCCTCTTCAAGTCTGTCTTGGTGTGTCTAGACCATGATAATTTGTTGGTGATGTGGACACCAAGGACCTTGAAGCTTTCAACCCATCAGGAAGTCCAGGATCCAGTTGCAGAAGGAGGTGTTCAGTCCCAGGGTCCATAGCTTAGTGATGAGATTTGAGGGCACTAAGGTGTTGAACGCTGAGCTGTAGTCTATGAATAGCATTCTCACATAGGTGTTCCTTTTGTCCAGGTGGGAAAGGGCAGTGTGGAGTGCAGTAGAGATTGCATAATCTGTGGATCTGTTGGGGCAGTATGCAAATTGGAGTGGGTCTAGGGTTTCTGGGATAATGGTGTTAATGTGAGCCATGACCAACCTTTCAAAGCACTTCATGGCTACAGACGTGAGTGCTTCGGGTCTGTAGTCATTTAGGCAGGTTACCTTAGTGTTCTTGGGCACTGGGACTATGGTGGTCTGCTTGAAACATGTTGGTATTACAGACTCAGTCAGGGACATGTTGAAAATGTCAGTGAAGACACTTGCCAGTTGGTCCTGCGGCCTTGTGAATGTTGACCTGTTTAAAGGTCTTACTCACAACGGCTACGGAGAGTGTGATCACACAGTTGATGCTCTCATGCATGTTTCAGTGTTGCTTGCCTCGAAGCGAGCATAGAAGTGATTTAGCTTGTCTGGTAACCTCGTGTCACTGGGTAGCTCCTGGCTGTGCTTCCCTTTGTAGTATGTAATAGTTTGCAAGCCCTGCCACATCTGACGAGCGTCAGAGCCGGTGTAGTAGGATTCAATCTTAGTCCTGTATTGACGCTTTGCCTGTTTGATGGTTCGTCAGAGGGCATAGTGGTATTTCTTATAAGCGTCCGGATTAGTGTCCCACTCCTTGAAAGCGGCAGCTCTAGCCTTTAGCCCAGTGCGGATGTTACTTGTAATCCATGGCTTCTGGTTGGGGTATGTACGTACGGTGACTGTGGGGACGACGTCATCGATGCACTTATTGATGAAGCCAGTGACTGATGTGTTAAACTCCTCAATGCCATCAGAAGAATCCCGGAACATATTCCAGTCTGTGCAGCAAACAGTCCTGTAGCTTAGCATCTGCTTCATCTGACCACTTCTTTATTGACCGAGTCACTGGTACTTCCTGCTTTAGTTTTAGCTTGTAAGCAGGAATCAGGAGGATAGAATTATGGTCAGATTTGCCAAATGGAGGGTGAGGGAGAGCTTTGTACGCGTCTCTCTCTGTGTGGAGTAAAGGTGTTTTTTTCCTCTGGTTGCACATTTAACATGCTGGTAGAAATGAGGTAAAACAGATTTGTTTCCCTGCATTAAAGTCCCCGGCCACTAGGGGCGCCACCTCTGGATGAGCTGTTTTCTTGTTTACTTATGGCGGAATACAGCTGGTTGAGTGTGGTCTTAGTGCCAGCGTCGGTTTGTTGTGGTAAATAGACGGCTATGAATAATATAGATGAGAACTCTCTTGGTAGATAGTGTGGTCTACAGCTTATCATAAGGTACTCTACCTCAGGTGAGCAAAACCTCGAGACCTTTAATATTAGACATCGCACCAGCTGTTGACAAATAGACACACCCCCACCCCTCGTCTTACCAGATGTAGCTGTTCTGTCCTGTCGATGCACGGAGAAGCCAGCCAGCTCTATATTATCCATGTCCTTGTTCAGCCACTACTCAGTGAAACAGTTTTTATTGTCCCTTTGGTAGAATAGACTTAATCGTAGGTTGGCTATTTTGTTACAAAAAATAAACATGTATTTACCCCTTTTTTTCCCCAATTCCGTGATATTTAATTGGTAGTTAGTCTTGTCCCAACGCTGCAACTCCCGTACGGACTCAGGAGAGGCGAAGGTCGAGAGCCGTGCGTCCTCCAACACAACCCCGCCAAGCTGTACTGCTTCTTGACACAATACACGCTTACCCTGGAAGCCAGCCGCACCAATGTGTGGGAGGAAACACCGTACACCTGGCGACCGTGTCAGCGTGCATGCGCCCGGCCCGCCACAGGAGTAGCTAGAGCGCCATGGGACAAGGACATCCCGGCCGGCCACAGGATTGTGCATCACCTCATGGGTCTCCCGTTCGCGGCCGGCTGCGGACTGCAGTGACACAGCTAGAACTGCGATGCAGAGCCTTAGACCGCTGTGCCACTAGTTTGTATACTTTTATAAAAACTAAAAACAATAATATTAGACTGTATACACTACATGGCCAAAAGTATGTGGACACCTGCTGGTCCAACATCTCATTCCAAAATCATGGTCATTAATATGGAGTTGGTTCCCTCTGCTGCTATAACAGCCTCTACTCTTCTGGGAAGGCTTTCCACTAGATGTTGGAACATTGCTGCAGGGACTTGCTTCCATTCAGCCACAAGAGCATTAGTGAGGTCGGACACTGATGTTGGGCGATTAGGCTCGCAGTCGGCGTTCCAATTCATCCCAAAGGTGTTCGATGGGGTTGAGGTCAGGGCTCTGTGCAGGCCAGTCAAGTTCTTCCACACCGATCTCACCAAACCATTTCTGTATAGACCTCGCTTTGTGCACGGGGGCATTGTCATGCTGAAACAGGAAAGGGCCTTCCCCAAACTGTTGCCACAAAGTATGAAGCACAGAACCATCTAGAATGTCATTGTATACTGTAGCATTAAGATTTCCCTTCACTGGAACTAAGGGGCCTGAACCATGAAAAACAACCCCAGACCAAGAATTTGTTCTTAACTGACTTGCCTAGTTAAATAAAAAAAATTAAGTACTGTAACAGCAGTAGTACTGTAGTAGTAGTACTGTAGTAACAGCAGCAGTACTGTAGTAGAAGTAGTACTGTAGTAGCAGCAGCAGCAGTACTGTAGTAGTAGCAGCAGTACTGTAGTAGTAGCAGCAGTACTGTAGTAGCAGCAGCAGCAGTACTGTAGTAGAAGTAGTACTGTAGTAGTAGCAGCAGTACTGTAGTAGCAGCAGCAGTAGTAATGTAGTAGTAGTACTGTAGTAACAGTAGCAGTACTGTAGTAGCAGTAGTACTGTAGTAGCAGCAGCAGCAGTACTGTAGTAGCAGTAGTACTGTAGTAGCAGCAGCAGCAGTACTGTAGTAGCAGTAGTACTGTAGTAGCAGCAGCAGCAGTACTGTAGTAGAAGTAGTACTGTAGTAGCAGCAGCAGCAGTACTGTAGTAGTAGCAGCTGTAGTAGTAGTAGTACTGTAGTAGAAGTAGTACTGTAGTAGCAGCAGCAGCAGTACTGTAGTAGCAGCAGCAGTAGTACTGTAGTAGTAGTAGTACTGTAGTAGAAGTAGTACTGTAGTAGCAGCAGCAGCAGTACTGTAGTAGCAGTAGTACTGTAGTAGCAGCAGCAGCAGTACTGTAGTAGAAGTAGTACTGTAGTAGTAGCAGCAGTACTGTAGTAGCAGCAGCAGCAGTACTGTAGTAGAAGTAGTACTGTAGTAGTAGCAGCAGTACTGTAGTAGCAGCAGCAGTACTGTAGTAGTAGTACTGTAGTAACAGTAGCAGTACTGTAGTAGAAGTAGTACTGTAGTAGCAGCAGCAGCAGTACTGTAGTAGCAGTAGTACTGTAGTAGCAGCAGCAGCAGTACTGTAGTAGCAGTAGTACTGTAGTAGCAGCAGCAGCAGTACTGTAGCAGCAGTAGTACTGTAGCAGCAGCAGCAGTAGTGTAGTAGAAGTAGTACTGTAGTAACAGCAGCAGCAGTACTGTAGCAGCAGTAGTACTGTAGCAGCAGCAGCAGTAGTGTAGTAGAAGTAGTACTGTAGTAACAGCAGTAGTACTGTAGTAGTAGCAGTACTGTAGCAGCAGCAGCAGTAGTGTAGTAGAAGTAGTACTGTAGTAGTAGCAGCAGCAGCAGTACTGTAGTAGTAGTAGCAGTAGTACTGTAGTAGTAGCAGCAGTAGTACTGTAGTAGTAGCAGCAGCAGCAGTACTGTAGTAGTAGCAGTAGTACTGTAGTAGCAGCAGTAGTACTGTAGTAGCAGCAGTAGTACTGTAGTAGTAGCAGTAGTACTGTAGTAGTAGCAGTAGTAACAGCAGCAGCAGTAGTACTGTAGTAGTAGTACTGTAGTAGCAGCAGCAGTAGTACTGTAGCAGTAGTACTGTAGTAGCAGCAGCAGTAGTACTGTAGCAGTAGTAGTAGCAGTAGTAGAAGCAGCAGTAGTAGTACTGTAGCAGTAGTACTGTAGTAGCAGCAGTAGTAGTACTGTAGCAGTAGTACTGTATAGCAGCAGTAGTAGTACTGTAGTAGTAGTACTGTAGTAGCAGTAGTACTGTAGCAGTAGTACTGTAGTAGAAGTAGTACTGTAGTAGAAGCAGCAGTAGTACTGTAGTAGTAGTACTGTAGTAGCAGTAGTAGTAGTACTGTAGCAGTAGTACTGTAGTAGCAGTAGTACTGTAGTAGCAGCAGCAGTAGTACTGTAGCAGTAGTACTGTAGTAGCAGCAGCAGTAGTACTGTAGCAGTAGTACTGTAGTAGCAGCAGCAGTAGTACTGTAGCAGTAGTACTGTAGTAGCAGAAGTATTGTAGTAGTAGTAGCAACAGTAGTAGCAGCAGCAGTAGTACTGTAGTAGTAGTACTGTAGTAGCAGTAGTAGTAGTACTGTAGCAGTAGTACTGTAGTAGCAGTAGTACTGTAGTAGCAGCAGCAGTAGTACTGTAGCAGTAGTACTGTAGTAGCAGCAGCAGTAGTACTGTAGCAGTAGTACTGTAGTAGCAGCAGCAGTAGTACTGTAGCAGTAGTACTGTAGCAGTAGTACTGTAGTAGCAGTAGTACTGTAGTAGCAGCAGCAGTAGTACTGTAGTAGTAGTACTGTAGTAGCAGTAGTAGTAGTACTGTAGCAGTAGTACTGTAGTAGCAGTAGTACTGTAGTAGCAGCAGCAGTAGTACTGTAGCAGTAGTACTGTAGTAGCAGTAGTACTGTAGTAGCAGCAGCAGTAGTACTGTAGCAGTAGTACTGTAGTAGCAGCAGCAGTAGTACTGTAGCAGTAGTACTGTAGTAGCAGTAGTAGTAGTACTGTAGCAGTAGTACTGTAGTAGCAGTAGTAATGTAGTAGCAGCAGCAGTAGTACTGTAGCAGTAGTACTGTAGTAGCAGCAGCAGTAGTACTGTAGCAGTAGTACTGTAGTAGCAGCAGCAGTAGTACTGTAGCAGTAGTACTGTAGTAGCAGAAGTATTGTAGTAGTAGTAGCAACAGTAGTAGCAGCAGCAGTAGTACTGTAGTAGTAGTACTGTAGTAGCAGTAGTAGTAGTACTGTAGCAGTAGTACTGTAGTAGCAGTAGTACTGTAGTAGCAGCAGCAGTAGTACTGTAGCAGTAGTACTGTAGTAGCAGCAGCAGTAGTACTGTAGCAGTAGTACTGTAGCAGTAGTACTGTAGTAGCAGTAGTACTGTAGTAGCAGCAGCAGTAGTACTGTAGTAGTAGTACTGTAGTAGCAGCAGCAGTAGTACTGTAGTAGCAGCAGCAGTAGTACTGTAGCAGTAGTAGTAGCAGCAGCAGTAGTAGCAGAAGTATTGTAGTAGTAGTAGCAACAGTAGTAGCAGTAGTACTGTAGCAGTAGTACTGTAGTAGTAGTAGCAGTAGTAGCAGCAGTAGTACTGTAGTAGCAGTAGTACTGTAGTAGTAATAGCAGTAGTAGTAGCAGTAGTAGTAGCAGTAGTACTGTAGCAGTAGTAGCAGTAGTATTGTAGTAGCAGCAGTAGTACTGTAGCAGTAGTAGTAGTAGCAGAAGTATTGTAGTAGTAGTAGTAGTAGTAGTAGCAGCAGTAGTACTGTAGCAGTAGCAGCAGTAGTATTTTAACAGTAGTACTGTAGTAGCAGTAGTACTGTAGTAGCAGCAGCAGTAGTACTGTAGCAGTAGTACTGTAGTAGCAGCAGCAGTAGTACTGTAGCAGTAGTACTGTAGTAGCAGTAGTACTGTAGTAGCAGCAGCAGTAGTACTGTAGTAGTAGTACTGTAGTAGCAGTAGTAGTAGTACTGTAGCAGTAGTACTGTAGTAGCAGTAGTACTGTAGTAGCAGCAGCAGTAGTACTGTAGCAGTAGTACTGTAGTAGCAGTAGTACTGTAGTAGCAGCAGCAGTAGTACTGTAGCAGTAGTACTGTAGTAGCAGCAGCAGTAGTACTGTAGCAGTAGTACTGTAGTAGCAGCAGCAGTAGTACTGTAGCAGTAGTACTGTAGTAGCAGCAGCAGTAGTACTGTAGCAGTAGTACTGTAGCAGTAGTAGTAGCAGCAGCAGTAGTAGCAGAAGTATTGTAGTAGTAGTAGCAACAGTAGCAGCAGTAGTACTGTAGCAGTAGTAGTAGCAGTAGCAGAAGTATTGTAGTAGTAGTAGCAACAGTAGTAGCAGTAGTACTGTAGCAGTAGTACTGTAGCAGTAGTAGCAGCAGCAGTAGTAGCATAAGTATTGTAGTAGTAGTAGCAGTAGTACTGTAGTAGTAGTACTGTAGTAGCAGCAGCAGTAGTACTGTAGTAGCAGCAGCAGTAGTACTGTAGCAGTAGTAGTAGCAGCAGCAGTAGTAGCAGAAGTATTGTAGTAGTAGTAGCAACAGTAGTAGCAGTAGTACTGTAGCAGTAGTACTGTAGTAGTAGTAGCAGTAGTAGCAGCAGTAGTACTGTAGTAGCAGTAGTACTGTAGTAGTAGTAGCAGTAGTAGTAGCAGTAGTAGTAGCAGTAGTACTGTAGCAGTAGTAGCAGTAGTATTGTAGTAGCAGCAGTACTACTGTAGCAGTAGTAGCAGCAGCAGTAGTAGCAGAAGTATTGTAGTAGTAGTAGTAGTAGTAGTAGCAGCAGTAGTACTGTAGCAGTAGCAGCAGTAGTATTTTAACAGTAGAAGTTGCAGTAGTACTGTAGTATCAGTAGCGGCAGCAGTGGTACTGTAGTAGTAGCAGAAGTATTGTAGTAGTAGCAGCAGCAGCAGTTGTAGCAGAAGTATTGTAGTAGCAGTAGTAGCAGCAGTAGTACTGTAGCAGTAGTAGCAGTAATACTGTAGTAGTAGCAGAAGTATTGTAGTAGTAGTAGTAGTAGTAGTAGCAGCAGCAGTAGTACTGTAGTAGTAGTAGCAGTAGTACTGTAGTAGTAGCAGAAGTATTGTAGTAGTAGTAGTAGTAGCAGCAGTAGTACTGTAGCAGTAGTAGCAGTAGTATTGTAGTAGTAGTAGTAGTAGCAGCAGCAGTAGTAGCAGTAGTATTGTAGTAGCAGTAGTATTAGTAGTAGTAGCAGTAGTATTGTAGTAGCTGTAGTATTAGTAGTAGTAGCAGTAGTATTGTAGTAGTAGCAGTAGTATTGTAGTAGCAGTAGTATTAGTAGTAGTAGCAGTAGTATTGTAGTAGTAGCAGTAGTATTGTAGTAGCAGTAGTAGTAGTAGCAGTAGTATTGTAGTAGTAGCAGTAGTATTGTAGTAGCAGTAGTAGTAGTAGCAGTAGTATTGTAGTAGTAGTAGTAGTAGTAGCAGCAGTAGTACTTTAGCAGTAGTACTGTAGTAGTAGTAGCAGTAGTACTGTAGTAGTAGCAGAAGTATTGTAGTAGTAGTAGTAGTAGTAGCAGCAGCAGTACTGTAGCAGTAGTAGTAGCAGCAGCAGTAGTAGCAGAAGTATTGTAGTAATAGTACTGTAGTAGTAGTAGCAGTAGTAGCAGCAGTAGTACTGTAGTAGCAGTAGTAGTAGCAGTAGTACTGTAGCAGTAGTATTGTAGTAGCAGCAGTAGTACTGTAGCAGTAGTAGTAGCAGCAGTAGTAGCAGACGTATTGTAGTAGTAGTAGTAGCAGCAGCAGTAGTACTGTAGCAGTAGCAGCAGTAGTATTGTAGCAGTAGTAGTAGCAGTAGTACTTTAGTAGCAGTAGCAGCAGCAGTGGTACTGTAGTAGTAGCAGAAGTATTGTAGTAGTAGTAGTAGCAGCAGCAGTAGTAGCAGAAGTATTGTAGCAGTAGTAGAAGCAGTAGTACTGTAGCAGTAGTAGCAGCAGCAGTAGTACTGTAGTAGTAGCAGAAGTATTGTAGTAGTAGTAGCAACAGTAGCAGCAGTAGTACTGTAGCAGTAGTACTGTAGCAGTAGTAGTAGCAGCAGCAGTAGTAGCAGTAGTATTGTAGTAGTAGTAGTAGCAGCAGTAGTACTGTAGCAGTAGTAGCAGTAGTACTGTAGTAGTAGCAGAAGTATTGTTGTAGTAGTAGTAGTAGTAGTAGCAGCAGTAGTACTGTAGCAGTAGTATTGTAGTATTAGTAGTAGTAGTAGCAGCAGCAGTAGTATTGTAGTAGCAGTAGTAGTAGTAGTAGTAGCAGTAGTATTGTAGTAGTAGCAGTAGTATTGTAGTAGTAGTAGTAGTAGTAGTAGCAGCAGTAGTACTGTAGTAGTAGTAGCAGTAGTACTGTAGTAGTAGCAGAAGTATTGTAGTAGTAGTAGTAGTAGTAGTAGTAGCAGCAGTAGTACTGTAGCAGTAGTAGCGGTAGTATTGTTGTAGTAGTAGTAGTAGTAGCAGCAGCAGTAGTAGTAGTAGTAGTAGTAGTAGTAGTAGTAGTAGTAGTAGTAGCAGCAGTAGTACTGTAGCAGTAGCAGCAGTAGTATTGTAGCAGTAGTAGTAGCAGTAGTACTGTAGTAGCAGTAGCAGCAGCAGTAGTACTGTAGCAGTAGTACTGTAGCAGTAGTAGTAGCAGCAGCAGTAGTAGCAGAAGTATTGTAGTAGTAGTAGCAACAGTAGCAGCAGTAGTACTGTAGCAGTAGTAGTAGCAGTAGCAGAAGTATTGTAGTAGTAGTAGCAACAGTAGTAGCAGTAGTACTGTAGCAGTAGTACTGTAGCAGTAGTAGCAGCAGCAGTAGTAGCATAAGTATTGTAGTAGTAGTAGCAGTAGTACTGTAGTAGTAGTACTGTAGTAGCAGCAGCAGTAGTACTGTAGTAGCAGCAGCAGTAGTACTGTAGCAGTAGTAGTAGCAGCAGCAGTAGTAGCAGAAGTATTGTAGTAGTAGTAGCAACAGTAGTAGCAGTAGTACTGTAGCAGTAGTACTGTAGTAGTAGTAGCAGTAGTAGCAGCAGTAGTACTGTAGTAGCAGTAGTACTGTAGTAGTAGTAGCAGTAGTAGTAGCAGTAGTAGTAGCAGTAGTACTGTAGCAGTAGTAGCAGTAGTATTGTAGTAGCAGCAGTAGTACTGTAGCAGTAGTAGCAGCAGCAGTAGTAGCAGAAGTATTGTAGTAGTAGTAGTAGTAGTAGTAGCAGCAGTAGTACTGTAGCAGTAGCAGCAGTAGTATTTTAACAGTAGTAGTAGCAGTAGTACTGTAGTATCAGTAGCGGCAGCAGTGGTACTGTAGTAGTAGCAGAAGTATTGTAGTAGTAGCAGCAGCAGCAGTTGTAGCAGAAGTATTGTAGTAGCAGTAGTAGCAGCAGTAGTACTGTAGCAGTAGTAGCAGTAATACTGTAGTAGTAGCAGAAGTATTGTAGTAGTAGTAGTAGTAGTAGCAGCAGCAGTAGTACTGTAGTAGTAGTAGCAGTAGTACTGTAGTAGTAGCAGAAGTATTGTAGTAGTAGTAGTAGTAGTAGCAGCAGTAGTACTGTAGCAGTAGTAGCAGTAGTATTGTAGTAGTAGTAGTAGTAGTAGCAGCAGCAGTAGTAGCAGTAGTATTGTAGTAGCAGTAGTATTAGTAGTAGTAGCAGTAGTATTGTAGTAGCTGTAGTATTAGTAGTAGTAGCAGTAGTATTGTAGTAGTAGCAGTAGTATTGTAGTAGCAGTAGTAGTAGTAGCAGTAGTATTGTAGTAGTAGCAGTAGTATTGTAGTAGCAGTAGTAGTAGTAGCAGTAGTATTGTAGTAGTAGTAGTAGTAGCAGCAGTAGTACTTTAGCAGTAGTACTGTAGTAGTAGTAGCAGTAGTACTGTAGTAGTAGCAGAAGTATTGTAGTAGTAGTAGTAGTAGTAGCAGCAGCAGTACTGTAGCAGTAGTAGTAGCAGCAGCAGTAGTAGCAGAAGTATTGTAGTAATAGTACTGTAGTAGTAGTAGCAGTAGTAGCAGCAGTAGTACTGTAGTAGCAGTAGTAGTAGCAGTAGTACTGTAGCAGTAGTATTGTAGTAGCAGCAGTAGTACTGTAGCAGTAGTAGTAGCAGCAGTAGTAGCAGACGTATTGTAGTAGTAGTAGTAGCAGCAGCAGTAGTACTGTAGCAGTAGCAGAAGTATTGTAGTAGTAGTAGTAGCAGCAGCAGTAGTAGCAGAAGTATTGTAGCAGTAGTAGTAGCAGTAGTACTGTAGTAGCAGTAGCAGCAGCAGTGGTACTGTAGTAGTAGCAGAAGTATTGTAGTAGTAGTAGTAGCAGCAGCAGTAGTAGCAGAAGTATTGTAGCAGTAGTAGAAGCAGTAGTACTGTAGCAGTAGTAGCAGCAGCAGTAGTACTGTAGTAGTAGCAGAAGTATTGTAGTAGTAGTAGCAACAGTAGCAGCAGTAGTACTGTAGCAGTAGTACTGTAGCAGTAGTAGTAGCAGCAGCAGTAGTAGCAGTAGTATTGTAGTAGTAGTAGTAGCAGCAGTAGTACTGTAGCAGTAGTAGCAGTAGTACTGTAGTAGTAGCAGAAGTATTGTTGTAGTAGTAGTAGTAGTAGTAGTAGTAGCAGCAGTAGTACTGTAGCAGTAGTATTGTAGTATTAGTAGTAGTAGTAGCAGCAGCAGTAGTATTGTAGTAGCAGTAGTAGTAGTAATAGTAGCAGTAGTATTGTAGTAGTAGCAGTAGTATTGTAGTAGTAGTAGTAGTAGTAGTAGCAGCAGTAGTACTGTAGTAGTAGTAGCAGTAGTACTGTAGTAGTAGCAGAAGTATTGTAGTAGTAGTAGTAGTAGTAGTAGCAGCAGTAGTACTGTAGCAGTAGTAGCAGTAGTATTGTTGTAGTAGTAGTAGTAGTAGCAGCAGCAGTAGTAGTAGTAGTAGTAGTAGTAGTAGTAGTTGTAGCAGCAGTAGTACTGTAGCAGTAGCAGCAGTAGTATTGTAGCAGTAGTAGTAGCAGTAGTACTGTAGTAGCAGTAGCAGCAGCAGTGGTACTGTAGTAGTAGCAGAAGTGTTGTAGTAGTAGTAGCAGCAGCAGTAGTAGCAGAAGTATTGTAGCAGTAGTAGCAGCAGTAGTACTGTAGCAGTAGTAGCAGCAGCAGTAGTACTGTAGTAGTAGCAGACGTATTGTAGTAGTAGTAGCAGCAGTAGTACTGTAGCAGTAGTACTGTAGCAGTAGTAGTAGTAGCAGCAGCAGTAGTAGCAGTAGTATTGTAGTAGTAGTAGTAGCAGCAGTAGTACTGTAGCAGTAGTAGCAGTAGTACTGTAGTAGTAGCAGAAGTATTGTAGTAGTAGTAGTAGTAGCAGCAGTAGTACTGTAGCAGTAGTAGCAGTAGTATTGTAGTAGTAGTAGTAGTAGCAGCAGCAGTAGTATTGTAGTAGCAGTAGTATTAGTAGTAGTAGCAGTAGTATTGTAGTAGTAGCAGTAGTATTGTAGTAGTAGTAGTAGTAGTAGTAGCAGTAGTACTGTAGTAGTAGCAGAAGTATTGTAGTAGTAGTAGTAGCAGCAGTAGTACTGTAGTAGTAGTAGCAGTAGTACTGTAGTAGTAGCAGAAGTATTGTAGTAGTAGTAGTAGTAGTAGTAGCAGCAGTAGTACTGTAGTAGCAGTAGAATTGTAGTAGTAGTAGTAGCAGCAGCAGTAGTAGCAGTAGTACTGTAGTAGTAGCAGAAGTATTGTAGTAGTAGTAGTAGTAGTAGTAGTAGTAGTAGTAGTAGTAGTAGTAGTAGTAGCAGCAGTAGTACTGTAGCAGTAGTAGCAGTAGTATTGTAGTAGTAGTAGTAGTATTGTAGTAGCAGTAGTATTAGTAGTAGTAGCAGTAGTATTGTAGTAGTAGCAGTAGTATTGTAGTAGTAGTAGTAGTAGTAGCAGCAGTAGTACTGTAGTAGTAGTAGCAGTAGTACTGTAGTAGTAGCAGAAGTATTGTAGTAGTAGTAGTAGTAGCAGCAGTAGTACTGTAGTAGTAGTAGCAGTAGTACTGTAGTAGTAGCAGAAGTATTGTTGTAGTAGTAGTAGTAGTAGTAGTAGTAGCAGCAGTAGTACTGTAGCAGTAGTAGCAGTAGTATTGTAGTAGTAGTAGTAGTAGCAGCAGCAGTAGTAGCAGTAGTATTGTAGTAGTAGTAGTAGTAGTAGCAGCAGCAGTAGTAGCAGTAGTATTGTAGTAGCAGTAGTAGTAGTAGTAGCAGTAGTATTGTAGTAGTAGCAGTAGTATTGTAGTAGCAGTAGTATTAGTAGTAGTAGCAGTAGTATTGTAGTAGTAGCAGTAGTATTGTAGTAGCAGTAGTAGCAGTAGTATTGTAGCAGTAGTATTGTAGTAGCGGTAGTAGTAGTAGTAGTAGTAGCAGTAGTATTGTAGTAGTAGTAGCAGTAGTAGCAGCAGTAGTACTGTAGCAGTAGTAGCAGTAGTACTGTAGTAGTAGTAGCAGTAGTACTGTAGTAGCAGAAGTATTGTAGTAGTAGTAGCAGTAGTAGTAGCAGCAGCAGTAGTAGCAGAAGTATTGTAGTAGTAGTAGCAGTAGTAGTGTAGCAGTAGTAGCAGCAGCAGTAGTAGCAGAAGTATTGTAGTAGTAGTAGTAGTAGCAGTAGTAGTAGCAGCAGCAGTAGTAGCAGAAGTATTGTAGTAGTAATAGCAGTAGTAGTGTAGCAGTAGTAGCAGAAGTATTGTAGTAGTAGTAGCAGTAGTACTGTAGCAGCAGTAGTAGGAGTAGTAGCAGAAGTATTGTAGCAGTAGTACTGTAGTAGTAGTAGTAGTAGCAGCAGTAGTACTGTAGCAGTAGTACTGTAGCAGTAGCAGAAGTATTGTAGTAGTAGTAGCAGTAGTAGTAGCAGAAGTATTGTAGTAGTAGTAGCAGTAGTAGTAGCAGAAGTATTGTAGCAGTAGTACTGTAGTAGCAGTAGTAGCAGTAGTAGCAGCAGTAGTACTGTAGCAGTAGTAGCAGTAGTACTGTAGCAGTAGTAGTAGCAGTAGTAGTAGCAGTAGTACTGTAGCAGTAGTAGCAGTAGTACTGTAGTAGTAGCAGAAGCAGTAGTACTGTAGCAGTAGTAGCAGTAATATTGTAGTAGCAGTAGTATTAGTAGTAGTAGCAGTAGTATTGTAGTAGTAGCAGTAGTATTGTAGTAGTAGTAGTAGTAGCAGAAGTATTGTAGTAGCAGCAGTAGTACTGTAGCAGTAGTAGCAGTAGTAGCAGAAGTATTGTAGTAGTAGTAGCAGTAGTAGTAGCAGTAGTACTGTAGCAGTAGTAGCAGTAGTACTGTAGTAGTAGCAGAAGCAGTAGTACTGTAGCAGTAGTAGCAGTAGTACTGTAGTAGTAGCAGAAGCAGTAGTACTGTAATAGCAGTAGTACTGTAGTAGCAGTAGTAACTTGATCTTGGTGGGATATCCTGACCCCTGACCCCTGACCTCTAACCCATGTCCTCTCCTCAGGTTACTGTGAGGAGGCAGGTGCAGTGGGAGGGGCGGGACTAGAGGATGACCTCAGCGATCTGCGATTGGATGATGAGAATGAGGAGCAGCCGCCACTCATCCTGGAGACAGACTGACAGACAGCTGCAACAACCGATCAGAGAGCAGCTCTGGTGACATGGAGGGTGGTATTAAAAAGTCAGCGTTCCACAGCGCCTCTGTCGGTCATGTTTCTCCCTCCCTCCCTCCCTCCCTCCCTGTGCAGGGGACTCTGTAGCTTTGCATGTACATGTGCCAAGACCAGAACTCTACGCAACGCTCAATCAAGGACCTCTGAAGTGTGTGTGTGTTTGTGGGCTGAGCTGTAAATATGTGTTCTGGGCATGTACATTAGCCTACGTTAGTGTTAGCTTCCCAGTCGCTCACTGGCTACCCAATCAGATGGAGGCTCAGTGGACAAGCCCTGCCCCCTCTCTCTAAGGGCAGCAGACATTGGCCGATGAAATTGATTGACAGATCAGTCAGACCAGTGTCTGATAGGGTGAGGAATGTAATTCCGTCATTGCTCTGAGGTGTGTGTGTGTGCGTGCGTGCGTGTGTGTGATAGAGGACTGATCATGTATAGAACCCCTTTTAGCATGGACATTGCCATCCTCCACCATTTTAAAGTAGTCAATGGGTTGGAGCTTCAATGGCACAGATACAAAGATGATTCCTCTATCTACCTCTATGGTGAAACCAGGGATTTAGCTAGGGCTGAGTGATGTTTACATCCCTGGAGGTGACGTCTGAAACAACAGGTAGTAACATCATCAAGGCGGGGCATATCCACTGGGTCTCGTCTTCCCATGATCCTCTGGGTTGAGGCGGAGTGGCTAGAGACAGACAGGTCACATGACCAGACGTTTTGTAATGATTCATGATTTTGAATAAAATGTGAAACAGTGTTGATGGGAAACTAAATAAAGTCCATGTTGATGTAACAGACGTTTCTCTGTCCTTCATGTTGATGTGCTTTCTCTCTAGAAGACAACTCAAAACAATTTATCCAAGGAGTTCTGTAGAGTCACAAGCTTCATGTAGTCGTTGCATGTAAGGGGTCTGGGACCAGATATATGGAGGTAGAATAGTGCCTGAAGTGTACAAACATGTAAAGTATGAGTTGCACCTGTATAATCAGTTTTGTAGTTGCAAAGAATTTGCCAACAAAACTTATTTTGAAAATAAATGCAACAGTTGCAAGGGTTCGGGTTAGTTAGGGTTAGTAACGTGGGTTCGGGTTAGTAACGGGGTTCGGGTTAGTAATGTGTTGTGGGTTCGGGTTAGTAATGTGTTGTGGGTTCGGGTTAGTAACGTGTTGTGGGTTCGGGTTAGTAACGTGTTGTGGCTTCGGGTTAGTAACGGGGTTCGGGTTAGTAATGTGTTGTGGGTTCGGGTTAGTAACGGGGTTCGGGTTAGTAATGTGTTATGGGTTCGAGTTAGTAACGGGGTTCGGGTTAGTAATGTGTTGTGGGTTCGGGTTAGTAACAGGGTTTGGGTTAGTAATGTGTTGTGGGTTCGGGTTAGTAACGGGGTTCGGGTTAGTAACGTGTTGTGGCTTCGGGTTAGTAACGGGGTTCGGGTTAGTAATGTGTTGTGGGTTCGGGTTAGTAACGGGGTTCGGGTTAGTAATGTGTTGTGGGTTCGGGTTAGTAACATGTTGTGGGTTCGGGTTAGTAACATGTTGTGGGTTCGGGTTAGTAACATGTTGTGGGTTCGGGTTAGTAATGTGTTGTGGCTTCGGGTTAGTAATGGGGTTCGGGTTAGTAATGTGTTGTGGGTTCGGGTTAGTAACGGGGTTCGGGTTAGTAATGTGTTATGGGTTCGAGTTAGTAACGGGGTTCGGGTTAGTAATGTGTTGTGGGTTCGGGTTAGTAACAGGGTTCGGGTTAGTAATGTGTTGTGGGTTCGGGTTAGTAACGGGGTTCGGGTTAGTAATGTGTTGTGGGTTCGGGTTAGTAACATGTTGTGGGTTCGGGTTAGTAACGTGTTGTGGCTTCGGGTTAGTAACGGGGTTCGGGTTAGTAATGTGTTGTGGGTTGGGGTTAGTAACGTTGTGGGTTCGGGTTAGTAACGTGTTGTGGCTTCGGGTTAGTAACGGGGTTCGGGTTAGTAACGGGGTTCGGGTTAGTAATGTGTTGTGGTTTCGGGTTAGTAACAGGGTTCGGGTTAGTAATGTGTTGTGGGTTGGGGTTAGTAATGTGTTGTGGGTTGGGGTTAGTAACGGGTTGTGGGTTGGGGGTTAGTAACGGGTTGTGGGTTGGAGTTAGTAACGGGTTGTGGGTTGGGGTTAGTAACGGGTTGTGGGTTGGGGTTAGTAACGGGTTGAGGGTTGGGGTTAGTAACGGGTTGTGGGTTGGGGTTAGTAACGGGTTGAGGGTTGGGGTTAGTAACGGGTTGTGGGTTGGGGTTAGTAACGGGTTGAGGGTTGGGGTTAGTAACGGGTTGTGGGTTGGGGTTAGTAACGGGTTGTGGGTTGGGGTTAGTAACGGGTTGTGGGTTGGGGTTAGTAACGGGTTGTGGGTTGGGGTTAGTAACGGGTTGTGGGTTGGGGTTAGTAACGGGTTACTAATTAAATAAGATAACTCAATTTATAAATGAATGCAACTCCTTTATTAAAACTACATTTGCAGATGTCGAATCTGTGTAACTCATTTAGTGACTAACCGAAGTGCTGCTCTGCAAGCAGCAGGAAAACCCCACAGCTCTGGTAGGCAAGGTTTTTTCTTTTGACCAATCAGGTGAAGTGTTGTCATTCTGGAATGTGCCTTCACGTGCCTTCATTGTAAACATGAATCAATTTTGTTAAAATTACTAGCAAAATGATATTCAGAGAATTTGAAATATACAGCAAGGTGTTGGTGAGGAAGATGACGGGAAGAATTAAAACAAGATAAAAATGCTACAAAGCTGATGCTACCTAGCTAGCCTATTTTCTATTGAAATTGCTTGGCTTGTTAGCTAGCTATCATGCATTAGAGCCTACTGGCTAGCCTGTATCTAGTGGTTTTTTTGGTCAGTTGTAGATTTTTTTATTTGATTTAACTAGGCAAGTCAGTTAAGAACAAATTCTTATTTACAATGACAGCCTGGCAAAAAATCTCCTTCGGGGACGGGGGACAGGATTAAAAATATAAATAAATATGAATAAAAAATCAAATGTAAATATAGGACCAAACACACATCATGACAAGAGAGACAAAACAACACTACATAAAGAGAGACCTGAGACAACAACACAGCAAGGCAGCAACACATGACAACATGGTAGCAACACAACATGACAACACAGCATGGTAGCAACACAACATGACAACAACATTGTAGAAACACAACATGGTAGTAACACAGCATGGTAGCAACACAACATGACAACAACATGGTAGCAACACAACATGGTAGCAACACAACATGACAACAACATGGTAGCAACACAACATGACAACAACATGGTAGCAACACAACATGGTAGCAACACAACATGACAACAACATGGTAGCAACACAACATGACAACAACATGGTAACAAAACAACATGACAACAACATGGTAGCAACACAACATGGTAGCAACACAGCATGGTAGCAACACAACATGACAACAACATCGTAGAAACACAACATGGTAGCAACACAGCATGGTAGCAACACAACATGACAACAACATGGTAGCAACACAACATGGTAGCAACACAACATGACAACAACATGGTAGCAACACAACATGACAACAACATGGTAACAAAACAACATGACAACAACATGGTAGCAACACAACATGACAACAACATGGTAGCAACACAACATGACAACAACATGGTAACAACACAACATGGTAGCAACACAACATGACTACAACATGGTAGCAACACAACATGACAACACAGCATGGTAGCAACACAACATGGCAACAACATGGTAACAACACAACATGGTAGCAACACAACATGCCACCACATGGTAGCAACACAACATGACAACAACATGGTAGCAACACAACATGACAACAACATGGTAGCAACACAACATGACAACAACATGGTAGCAACACAACATGACAACAACATGGTAGCAAAATAACATGGTAGCAACACAACATGACAACACAGCATGGTAAAACACAACATGACAACAACATGGTAACAACACAACATGGTAGCAACACAACATGCCACCACATGGTAGCAACACAACATGACAACAACATGGTAGCAACACAACATGACAACAACATGGTAGCAACACAACATGACAACAACATGGTAGCAAAATAACATGGTAGCAACACAACATGACAACACAGCATGGTAAAACACAACATGACAACAACATGGTAGCAACACAACATGACAACACAGCATGGTAAAACACAACATGACAACAACATGGTAGCAACACAACATGGTAGCAGCACACAACATGGTACAAACATTATTGGGCACAGACAACAGCACAAAGGGCAAGAAGGTAGAGATGACAATACATCACACAAAGCAGCCACAACTGTCAGTAAGAGTGTCCATGATGGAGTCTTTGAATGAAGAGATGGAGATAAAACTGTCCAGTTTGAGTGTTTGTTGCAGCTCGTTCCAGTCGCTAGCTGCAGCGAACTGAAAAGACGAGCGACCCAGGGATGTGTGGGCTTTGGGGACCTTTAACAGAATGTGACTGGCAGAACGGGTGTTGTATGTGGAGGATGAGGGCTGCAGTAGATATCTCAGATAGGGGGGAGTGAGGCCTAAGAGGGTTTTATAACAGGGACCTTTAACAGAATGTGACTGGCAGAACGGGTGTTGTATGTGGAGGATGAGGGCTGCAGTAGATATCTCAGATAGGGGGGAGTGAGGCCTAAGAGGGTTTTATAACAGGGACCTTTAACAGAATGTGACTGGCAGAACGGGTGTTGTATGTGGAGGATGAGGGCTGCAGTAGATATCTCAGATAGGGGGGAGTGAGGCCTAAGAGGGTTTTATAACAGGGACCTTTAACAGAATGTGACTGGCAGAACGGGTGTTGTATGTGGAGGATGAGGGCTGCAGTAGATATCTCAGATAGGGGGGAGTGAGGCCTAAGAGGGTTTTATAACAGGGACCTTTAACAGAATGTGACTGGCAGAACGGGTGTTGTATGTGGAGGATGAGGGCTGCAGTAGATATCTCAGATAGGGGGGAGTGAGGCCTAAGAGGGTTTTATAACAGGGACCTTTAACAGAATGTGACTGGCAGAACGGGTGTTGTATGTGGAGGATGAGGGCTGCAGTAGATATCTCAGATAGGGGGGAGTGAGGCCTAAGAGGGTTTTATAACAGGGACCTTTAACAGAATGTGACTGGCAGAACGGGTGTTGTATGTGGAGGATGAGGGCTGCAGTAGATATCTCAGATAGGGGGGAGTGAGGCCTAAGAGGGTTTTATAACAGGGACCTTTAACAGAATGTGACTGGCAGAACGGGTGTTGTATGTGGAGGATGAGGGCTGCAGTAGATATCTCAGATAGGGGGGAGTGAGGCCTAAGAGGGTTTTATAACAGGGACCTTTAACAGAATGTGACTGGCAGAACGGGTGTTGTATGTGGAGGATGAGGGCTGCAGTAGATATCTCAGATAGGGGGGAGTGAGGCCTAAGAGGGTTTTATAACAGGGACCTTTAACAGAATGTGACTGGCAGAACGGGTGTTGTATGTGGAGGATGAGGGCTGCAGTAGATATCTCAGATAGGGGGGAGTGAGGCCTAAGAGGGTTTTATAACAGGGACCTTTAACAGAATGTGACTGGCAGAACGGGTGTTGTATGTGGAGGATGAGGGCTGCACTAGATATCTCAGATAGGGGGGAGTGAGGCCTAAGAGAGTTTTATAAATAAGCATCAACCAGTGGGTCTTGTGACGGGTCTACAGAGATGACCAGTTTACAGAGGAGTATAGAGTGCAGTGATGTGTCCTATAAGGAGCATCGGTGGAACATCTGTGCAAATAGAGATACTGGAGTGCAAAATAAAAGGAGCAGATTTCCAGTGGGTTTGGCGACGAATATATAATGAAGGCCAGCCAACGAGAGCATACAGGTCGCAGTGGTGGGTAGTGTATGGGGCTTTGGTAACAAAACGGATGGCACTGTGATAGACTACATCCAATTTGATGAGTAGAGTGTTGGAGGCTAGTTTGTAAATGACATCGCCGAAATCAAGGATCGGTAGGATAGTCAGTTTTACAAGGGCATGTTTGGCAGCATGAGTGAATTGACCCCGCCCCATATACCTGTACATACTGGAACATACTGTCCCTTGACCCCACCCCATATACCTGTACATACTGGAACATACTGTCCCTTGACCCCGCCCCATATACCTGTACATACTGGAACATACTGTCCCTTGACCCCGTCTCCCGTGCAGTGAGTGATGCGCGTCTCCCGTGCAGTGAGTGATGCGCGTCTCCCGTGCAGTGAGTGATGCGCATCTCCCGTGCAGTGAGTGATGCGCGTCTCCCGTGCAGTGAGTGATGCGCGTCTCCCGTGCAGTGAGTGATGCGCGTCTCCCGTGCAGTGAGTGATGAATATAATGATGATTGTATCAAGTGACTGCCTTGCCTGGTTCTCTAACTACTTTGCAGACAGAGTTCAGTGTGTCAAATCGGAGGGCCTGTTGTCCGATCCTCTGGCAGTCTCTATGGGGGTGCCACAGGGTTCAATTCTTGGGCCAACCCTTTTCTCTATATACATCAACGATGTCGCTCTCGCAGCTGGTGACTCTCTGATCCATCTCTACGCAGACGACACCATTCTGTACACATCTGGCCCCTCTTTGGACACTGTGTTAACTAACCTTCAAACGAGCCGTCAATGCCATAAAACACTCCTTCCATGGCCTCCAACTGCTCTTAAACGCTAGTAAAACTAAATGCATGCTTTTCAATCAAACGCTGCCCGCACCCGCCCACCAGACTATCATCACTACTCTGGACGGGTCTGACTTAGAATATGTGGACACCTACAAATACCTAGGCGTCTGGTTAGACTGTAAACTCAACTTCCAGACTCACATTAACCATCTCCAATCCAAAATTAAATCTAGAATCGGCTTCCTATTTCGCAACAAAGCCTCCTTCACTCATGCTGCCAAACATGCCCTTGTAAAACTGACTATCCTACCGATCCTTGACTTCGGCGATGTCATTTACAAACTAGCCTCCAACACTCTACTCAGCAAATTGGATGTAGTCTATCACAGTGCCATCCGTTTTGTCACCAAAGCCCCATACACTACCCACCACTGCGACCTGTATGCTCTCGTTGGCTGGCCTTCATTGTATATTCGTCGCCAAACCCACTGGCTCCAGGTCATCTATAAGTCTTTATTAGGTAAATCCCTGCCCTATCTCAGCTCACTGGTCACTATAGCAACACCCACCCGTAGCATGCGCTCCAGCAGGTATATCTCACTGGTCACCCCCAAAGCCAACACCTCCTTTGGTCGCCATTCCTTCCAATTCTCTGCTGCCAATGACTGGAACGAATTGCAAAAATCATTGAAGCTGGAGGTTCCTATCTCCCTCAATAACTTTAAGCATCAGCTGTCAAAGCTGCTTATCGATCACTGCACCTGTATATAGCCCTTCTGTAAATAGCCCACACTACTACCTCATCCCCATATTTATTATTTTAGCTCATTTACACTCCAGTATCTCTATTTGCACATCATAATTTGCACATCCTTCATTCCTGTGTTAATGATGATAATCTGTAATTTATTTCACCACTATGGTCTATTTATTGTCCTACCTCCTAACCTTACTGCATTTTGCACTACATTTGAACACTCTGTATATAGATTTTCTATTGTGTTATTGACTGTACGTTTGTTTACTGTGTAACTCTGTGTTGTTTTTGTCTCACTGCTTTGCTTTGTCTTGGCCAGGTCACAGTTGTAAATGAGAACTAGTTCTCAACTGACCTACCTGGTTAAATAAAGGTGAAATAAAACCTACCTGGTTAAATAAAGGTGAAATAAAACCTACCTGGTTAAATAAAGGTGAAATAAAACCTACCTGGTTAAATAAAGGTGAAATAAAACCTACCTGGTTAAATAAAGGTGAAATAAAACCTACCTGGTTAAATAAAGGTGAAATAAAACCTACCTGGTTAAATAAAGGTGAAATAAAATAAAAAATAAACAGACAACCTGGTTCAGTGGTCTAAGACACTACATCTCAGTGCTAGAGGAGTCACTACAGACAACCTGGTTCAGTGGTCTAAGACACTGCATCTCAGTGCTAGAGGAGTCACTACAGACAACCTGGTTCAGTGGTCTAAGACACTGCATCTCAGTGCTAGAGGAGTCACTACAGACAACCTGGTTCAGTGGTCTAAGACACTGCATCTCAGTGCTAGAGGAGTCACTACAGACAACCTGGTTCAGTGGTCTAAGACACTGCATCTCAGTGCTAGAGGAGTCACTACAGACAACCTGGTTCAGTGGTCTAAGACACTGCATCTCAGTGCTAGAGGAGTCACTACAGACAACCTGGTTCAGTGGTCTAAGACACTGCATCTCAGTACTAGAGGAGTCACTACAGACAACCTGGTTCAGTGGTCTAAGACACTGCATCTCAGTACTAGAGGAGTCACTACAGACAACCTGGTTCAGTGGTCTAAGACACTGCATCTCAGTGCTAGAGGAGTCACTACAGACAACCTGGTTCAGTGGTCTAAGACACTGCATCTCAGTGCTAGAGGAGTCACTACAGACAACCTGGTTCAGTGGTCTAAGACACTGCATCTCAGTACTAGAGGAGTCACTACAGACAACCTGGTTCAGTGGTCTAAGACACTGCATCTCAGTGCTAGAGGAGTCACTACAGACAACCTGGTTCAGTGGTCTAAGACACTGCATCTCAGTGCTAGAGGAGTCACTACAGACAACCTGGTTCAGTGGTCTAAGACACTGCATCTCAGTGCTAGAGGAGTCACTACAGACAACCTGGTTCAGTGGTCTAAGACACTGCATCTCAGTGCTAGAGGAGTCACTACATACAACCTGGTTCAGTGGTCTAAGACACTGTATCTCAGTGCTAGAGGAGTCACTACAGACAACCTGGTTCAGTGGTCTAAGACACTGCATCTCAGTGCTAGAGGAGTCACTACAGACAACCTGGTTCAGTGGTCTAAGACACTGCATCTCAGTGCTAGAGGAGTCACTACAGACAACCTGGTTCAGTGGTCTAAGACACTGCATCTCAGTGTTAGAGGAGTCACTACAGACAACCTGGTTCAGTGGTCTAAGACACTGCATCTCAGTACTAGAGGAGTCACTACAGACAACCTGGTTCAGTGGTCTAAGACACTGCATCTCAGTACTAGAGGAGTCACTACAGACACCCTGGTTCGAATTCAGACTGTATCACAACCAGCCATGATTGGGAAGTGTGATAGGGAAGCGCACAATAAATTGTAAATAAGAATTTGTTCTTAACTGACTTGCCTAGTTAAATAAAGGTTACATACAAATTATTTTTTTTATTTTATTTTTTTATCTGTGTTAAATTCCATATTGAATATATTTGTACTGTATTGCTATCTGTCTAAAGTTGTAGAAATCATCAGCATGAAGAATGCTGAAGCCTTTTTCAGATCTGCTTCTGCTTGCCTCCGAGTGATTGGGTTGGTAAACTCCTTCCTGGCATACATCATTATCCATGACTTCCATCTACATGTGTCAGGTTCTGACTGTGGCCAGGTCTCTGGTCCCTCTAGGGGGAGCTGTAGGGCCGCAGTTGGAGCTTGAGAGTGCACTGGTTGTTTTTTGTGTTTGTTAATTTCAATCAATTAGAGGCAGCTGTCTGGAGTTGTCTCTAATTGGGGATTCCATTTATGTTCCTCTGTTTTCCACCTGTGTGTGGGTTCTTGTGTGTTGTTCACTGGGTTTGTTACTCACGCCAGTTCACGGTTGCTATCTCTCCTTTGTTTTTTCAGTTGTTTTTTTGGAATAACGTATAAATAAAAGGAATGTCGCTCCACCAACGCTCTGCTTGGTTAGCAGATGTTATTGGTCACAACACATGGTTAGCAGATGTTATTGGTCACAACACATGGTTAGCAGATGTTATTGGTCACAACACATGGTTAGCAGATGTTATTGGTCACAACACATGGTTAGCAGATGTTATTGGTCACAACACATGGTTAGCAGATGTTATTGGTCACAACACATGGTTAGCAGATGTTATTGGTCACAACACATGGTTAGCAGATGTTATTGGTCACAACACATGGTTAGCAGATGTTATTGGTCACAACTCATGGTTAGCAGATGTTATTGGTCACAACACATGGTTAGCAGATGTTATTGGTCACAACTCATGGTTAGCAGATGTTATTGGTCACAACACATGGTTAGCAGATGTTATTGGTCACAACACATGGTTAGCAGATGTTATTGGTCACAACTCATGGTTAGCAGATGTTATTGGTCACAACACATGGTTAGCAGATGTTATTGGTCACAACACATGGTTAGCAGATGTTATTGGTCACAACACATGGTTAGCAGATGTTATTGGTCACAACTCATGGTTAGCAGATGTTATTGGTCACAACACATGGTTAGCAGATGTTATTGGTCACAACACATGGTTAGCAGATGTTATTGGTCACAACACATGGTTAGCAGATGTTATTGGTCACAACACATGGTTAGCAGATGTTATTGGTCACAACACATGGTTAGCAGATGTTATTGGTCACAACTCATGGTTAGCAGATGTTATTGGTCACAACACATGGTTAGCAGATGTTATTGGTCACAACACATGGTTAGCAGATGGTATTGGTCACAACACATGGTTAGCAGATGTTATTGGTCACAACACATGGTTAGCAGATGTTATTGGTCACAACACATGGTTAGCAGATGTTATTGGTCACAACACATGGTTAGCAGATGTTATTGGTCACAACTCATGGTTAGCAGATGTTATTGGTCACAACACATGGTTAGCAGATGTTATTGGTCACAACACATGGTTAGCAGATGTTATTGGTCACAACACATGGTTAGCAGATGTTATTGGTCACAACACATGGTTATTGGTCACAGATTTTATTGGTCACAACTTAGCAGATGTTATTGGTCACAACACATGGTTAGCAGATGTTATTGGTCACAACACATGGTTAGCAGATGTTATTGGTCACAACACATGGTTAGCAGATGTTATTGGTCACAACACATGGTTAGCAGATGTTATTGGTCACAACTCATGGTTAGCAGATGTTATTGGTCACAACACATGGTTAGCAGATGTTATTGGTCACAACACATGGTTAGCAGATGTTATTGGTCACAACTCATGGTTAGCAGATGTTATTGGTCACAACACATGGTTAGCAGATGTTATTGGTCACAACTCATGGTTAGCAGATGTTATTGGTCACAACACATGGTTAGCAGATGTTATTGGTCACAACACATGGTTAGCAGATGTTATTGGTCACAACACATGGTTAGCAGATGTTATTGGTCACAACTCATGGTTAGCAGATGTTATTGGTCACAACACATGGTTAGCAGATGTTATTGGTCACAACACATGGTTAGCAGATGTTATTGGTCACAACACATGGTTAGCAGATGTTATTGGTCACAACACATGGTTAGCAGATGTTATTGGTCACAACACATGGTTAGCAGATGTTATTGGTCACAACTCATGGTTAGCAGATGTTATTGGTCACAACACATGGTTAGCAGATGTTATTGGTCACAACACATGGTTAGCAGATGGTATTGGTCACAACACATGGTTAGCAGATGTTATTGGTCACAACACATGGTTAGCAGATGTTATTGGTCACAACACATGGTTAGCAGATGTTATTGGTCACAACACATGGTTAGCAGATGTTATTGGTCACAACTCATGGTTAGCAGATGTTATTGGTCACAACACATGGTTAGCAGATGTTATTGGTCACAACACATGGTTAGCAGATGTTATTGGTCACAACACATGGTTAGCAGATGTTATTGGTCACAACACATGGTTATTGGTCACAGATTTTATTGGTCACAACTTAGCAGATGTTATTGGTCACAACACATGGTTAGCAGATGTTATTGGTCACAACACATGGTTAGCAGATGTTATTGGTCACAACACATGGTTAGCAGATGTTATTGGTCACAACACATGGTTAGCAGATGTTATTGGTCACAACACATGGTTAGCAGATGTTATTGGTCACAACTCATGGTTAGCAGATGTTATTGGTCACAACACATGGTTAGCAGATGTTATTGGTCACAACACATGGTTAGCAGATGTTATTGGTCACAACTCATGGTTAGCAGATGTTATTGGTCACAACACATGGTTAGCAGATGTTATTGGTCACAACTCATGGTTAGCAGATGTTATTGGTCACAACACATGGTTAGCAGATGTTATTGGTCACAACACATGGTTAGCAGATGTTATTGGTCACAACACATGGTTAGCAGATGTTATTGGTCACAACTCATGGTTAGCAGATGTTATTGGTCACAACACATGGTTAGCAGATGTTATTGGTCACAACACATGGTTAGCAGATGTTATTGGTCACAACTCATGGTTAGCAGATGTTATTGGTCACAACACATGGTTAGCAGATGTTATTAGTCACAACACCTGGTTAGCAGATGTTATTGGTCACAACACATGGTTAGCAGATGTTATTGGTCACAACTCATGGTTAGCAGATGTTATTGGTCACAACACATGGTTAGCAGATGTTATTGGTCACAACACATGGTTAGCAGATGTTATTGGTCACAACACATGGTTAGCAGATGTTATTGGTCACAACACATGGTTAGCAGATGTTATTGGTCACAACACATGGTTAGCAGATGTTATTGGTCACAACACATGGTTAGCAGATGTTATTGGTCACAACACATGGTTAGCAGATGTTATTGGTCACAACTCATGGTTAGCAGATGTTATTGGTCACAACACATGGTTAGCAGATGTTATTGGTCACAACACATGGTTAGCAGATGTTATTGGTCACAACACATGGTTAGCAGATGTTATTGGTCACAACACATGGTTAGCAGATGTTATTGGTCACAACACATGGTTAGCAGATGTTATTGGTCACAACACATGGTTAGCAGATGTTATTGGTCACAACACATGGTTAGCAGATGTTATTGGTCACAACACATGGTTAGCAGATGTTATTGGTCACAACACATGGTTAGCAGATGTTATTGGTCACAACACATGGTTAGCAGATGTTATTGTTCACATACACATGGTTAGCGAGTGGTTTGCGAGTGTAGCGAAATGCTTGTGCTTCTAGCTCCGACAGTGCAGTAATATCTAACAGCTTTGATACACTGGTACTGACCTCGCCTTCTGGATGACAGCAGGGTGAACAGACAGTGGCTCGGGTGGTTGATGTCCTTGATGATCTTTTTGGCCTTCCTGTGACATCGGGGGCTGTAGAGGGGGGTAGAGGGGGGTAGTTTGCCCCCGGTAATGCGCTGGGCAGACCGCACCACCCTCTGGAGAGCCTTGCAGTTGTGGGCGGTGCAGTTGCCATACCAGGCGGTGATACAGCCCGACAGGATGCTTTCAATTGTGCATCCAAAGATGGCAGCACGTTAAGTCATTTTTGTTTGTTTGTCTGTGACTATTTGTTCTCTAAATATTTGTTCTTTAAATATTTTCATTCTAATCTAATCTACTATTTACTTGAAGCCAATCTGCACCCTTGGCCAGCAAGAGAAATCATCTTTCACTGGAAAAGTATCTCCAGTTGCTTTGTTATGGTGGATTTTTTTTATCTTGCTGCTCCTACTCACTGCATACCGGGGTGTTGTGGGTCGCATCGAAGTAAATGACGGTTTTCATGGTGTTGTTCACCTTGTTGACTTTACTGGACTCCGGAGAAAATGAACAGTGTTGCTTGGTGAGGGCATCAGACAATGTGTTCTCCCCTCATTTTGGCATTCCGTTCCTGGGAACTCGTTCTCTCTCGAGCGATCTCAACGTCCAAGTGCCGATGCATTTGTTTCTGGATGTTGCTACCAATATCTAATGGTTCTAAATAATTTTTTTGTGTTGTCTGGCAATTCACCTACATATTTTACTCTCAGTAGGTCTTACAAGAAAGATACGCCATGTAACGGTTTTAAACAGAGGTGCCTAGTTATTATTTTATTGTTCATATCTGGTAACGTGTAACCTAATCCTGGCCCGATAGTCCTATGCTAGATATTCAAACCCTCAGATTTTAAATCTAGATCTGGTCTTGGCATCTTTCATTTAAATGTATGTAGCCTTTTGTCCAAAACTGATGGAGTTAGGGCTTGGGATAAATCAACTGATGGAGTTAGGGCTTGGGATAAATCAACTGATGGAGTTAGGGCTTGGGATAAATCAACTGATGGAGTTAGGGCTTGGGATAAATCAACTGATGGAGTTAGGGCGTGGGATAAATCAACTGATGGAGTTAGGGCTTGGGATAAATCAACTGATGCGGATATAATTGTGTTTTCTGAAACCTGGCTAAGCAAGTCTGTCGTTGATAAAGATGTTTGTATACATGGATACAATGTATATCGCGCTGATAGTGATGAAAGGTGGTTGTGTAGCAATATATGTGAAGAGAAATTTCTGGGTAGAAGTGGAATTGTCTCAAACTATCAGTAAACAATTAGAATGTCTGGTGAAATAGATTTTGTTGGTGATCTTAACTGGTGTTGGCTAAAGCCGGTGTCTGATGATTTTAAAATGTATTGTAATTCTATGAATTTGTCCCAGTTGATGAACTCACCCACATCTTAAATCTTCTCTAATTGATTTAATTTTGACAAATGTGCCTCATAAACACTCTGTTTTGGTGTATTCTGCAATGATTTGAGTGACTATTGTAGCTGTTGTAGCTGTTGTAGCTGTTGTAGATGTTGTAGCTGTTGTAGATGTTGTACTGTTGTAGATGTTGTAGCTGTTGTAGATGTTGTAGCTGTTGTGCTGTTGTAGATGTTGTAGCTGTTGTGCTGTTGTAGCTGTTGTAGATGTTGTAGCTGTTGTGATGTTGTAGCTGTTGTAGATGTTGTAGCTGTTGTATATGTTGTAGATGTTGTAGCTGTTGTAGATGTTGTGCTGTTGTAGCTGTTGTAGCTGTTGTAGCTGTTGTGCTGTTGTAGCTGTTGTAGATGTTGTAGCTGTTGTAGATGTTGTAGCTGTTGTAGATGTTGTGCTGTTGTGCTGTTGTAGCTGTTGTAGATGTTGTAGCTGTTGTGCTGTTGTAGCTGTTGTAGCTGTTGTGCTGTTGTAGCTGTTGTAGCTGTTGTAGCTGTTGTAGCTGTTGTAGATGTTGTAGCTGTTGTAGCTGTTGTAGATGTTGTACTGTTGTAGCTGTTGTAGTTGTTGTGCTGTTGTAGCTGTTGTGCTGTTGTAGATGTTGTAGCTGTTGTAGATGTTGTAGCTGTTGTAGATATTGTACTGTTGTTGATGTTGTAGCTGTTGTAGATGTTGTAGCTGTTGTGCTGTTGTGCTGTTGTAGATGTTGTAGCTGTTGTGCTGTTGTAGCTGTTGTGATGTTGTAGCTGTTGTAAATGTTGTAGATGTTGTAGCTGTTGTAGCTGTTGTAGATGTTGTAGCTGTTGTAGCTGTTGTAGATGTTGTGCTGTTGTAGATGTTGTAGCTGTTGTGCTGTTGTAGATGTTGTACTGTTGTGCTGTTGTAGCTGTTGTAGATGTTGTAGCTGTTGTAGCTGTTGTAGCTGTTGTAGATGTTATAGCTGTTGTAGCTGTTGTAGATGTTGTAGCTGTTGTAGCTGTTGTAGCTGTTGTAGATGTTGTAGCTGTTGTAGATGTTGTAGCTGTTGTAGCTGTTGTAGCTGTTGTAGATGTTGTAGCTGTTGTGCTGTTGTAGCTGTTGTGCTGTTGTGCTGTTGTAGCTGTTGTAGCTGTTGTAGCTGTTGTGCTGTTGGAGCTGTTGTAGCTGTTGTAGCTGTTGTGCTGTTGTAACTGTTGTGCTGTTGTAGCTGTTGTAGCTGTTGTGCTGTTGTAGCTGTTGTGCTGTTGTGCTGTTGTAGCTGTTGTAGCTGTTGTAGCTGTTGTAGCTGTTGTGCTGTTGTAGCTGTTGTGCTGTTGTAGCTGTTGTAGATGTTGTAGCTGTTGTGCTGTTGTAGATGTTGTAGCTGTTGTGCTGTTGTAGCTGTTGTAGATGTTGTAGCTGTTGTGATGTTGTAGCTGTTGTAGATGTTGTAGCTGTTGTATATGTTGTAGATGTTGTAGCTGTTGTAGATGTTGTGCTGTTGTAGCTGTTGTAGCTGTTGTAGCTGTTGTAGCTGTTGTAGCTGTTGTGCTGTTGTAGCTGTTGTAGATGTTGTAGCTGTTGTAGATGTTGTAGCTGTTGTAGATGTTGTGCTGTTGTGCTGTTGTAGCTGTTGTAGATGTTGTAGCTGTTGTGCTGTTGTAGCTGTTGTAGCTGTTGTGCTGTTGTAGCTGTTGTAGCTGTTGTGCTGTTGTAGCTGTTGTAGCTGTTGTAGCTGTTGTAGCTGTTGTAGCTGTTGTAGATGTTGTACTGTTGTAGCTGTTGTAGTTGTTGTGCTGTTGTAGCTGTTGTGCTGTTGTAGATGTTGTAGCTGTTGTAGCTGTTGTAGCTGTTGTAGATGTTGTAGCTGTTGTAGATATTGTACTGTTGTTGATGTTGTAGCTGTTGTAGATGTTGTAGCTGTTGTGCTGTTGTGCTGTTGTAGATGTTGTAGCTGTTGTGCTGTTGTAGCTGTTGTGCTGTTGTAGCTGTTGTAAATGTTGTAGATGTTGTAGCTGTTGTAGCTGTTGTAGATGTTGTAGCTGTTGTAGCTGTTGTAGATGTTGTGCTGTTGTAGCTGTTGTAGATGTTGTAGCTGTTGTGCTGTTGTAGATGTTGTACTGTTGTGATGTTGTAGCTGTTGTAGATGTTGTAGCTGTTGTAGCTGTTGTAGCTGTTGTAGATGTTATAGCTGTTGTAGCTGTTGTAGATGTTGTAGCTGTTGTAGCTGTTGTAGCTGTTGTAGCTGTTGTAGATGTTGTAGCTGTTGTAGCTGTTGTAGCTGTTGTAGATGTTGTAGCTGTTGTGCTGTTGTAGCTGTTGTGCTGTTGTGCTGTTGTAGCTGTTGTAGCTGTTGTGCTGTTGGAGCTGTTGTAGCTGTTATAGATGTTGTGCTGTTGTAACTGTTGTGCTGTTGTAGCTGTTGTAGCTGTTGTGCTGTTGTAGCTGTTGTGCTGTTGTGCTGTTGTGCTGTTGTAGCTGTTGTAGCTGTTGTAGCTGTTGTAGCTGTTGTGCTGTTGTAGCTGTTGTGCTGTTGTAGCTGTTGTAGATGTTTCCTACCTTCACCACCTGGGGGCGACCCGTCAGGAAGTCCAGGACCCAGTTGCACAGGGCGGGGTTCAGACCCAGGTCCATAAGCTTAATGATGAGCTTGGAGGGAACTATGGTGTTGAATGCTGAGCTGTAGTCAATGAACAGCATTCTTACATAGATATTCCTCTTGTCCAGATGGGATAGGGCAGTGTGTAATGTGGTGGCGATTGCATCGTCTGTGGATCTATTGGGGCGGTAAGTAAATTGAAGTGGTCTAGGGTGGCAGGTAAGATAGATAGATAGATAGATAGATAGATAGATAGATAGATAGATAGATAGATAGATAGATAGATAGATAGATAGATAGATAGATAGATAGATAGATAGATAGATAGATAGATAGATAGATAGATAGATAGATAGATAGATAGATAGATAGATAGATAGATAGATAGATAGATAGATAGATAGATAGATAGATAGATAGGTACTTTATTGATCCCCCGGGGGGGACATTTCATTGTCAAGCAGCTACAACAAAACACAGGGCAGGTGCAAAATGCCACAACGAAAGTACACAAAAGACAGATACACGGTACATGATACATAGAGCGGCAGTATGAAAAAGTATAGAAATACAAGATATCTGGAGTGCAAAAAAAGCTATAAAAAGACGTTGCGTAGTATGAGTGGTTGGCTGAATATGTACACTATACATTGGTGGATGTTGGATGGTTAACTATACTATACAGGTCGATGGCAGAGAAATACTTCAGTAGCTAAAAATGCGTATGATATGAGCAAGGGTAATAATAGTTTACTTAATAGACAGACTGGCTAAATGAACAGGTAAGTGAAAATTTTGCATGGTTAAATTAGCTGTACAGGTAAATATACAGTTATATTTACAGATAAGTGAATACTTGCATGTTTACACAAACTGTACAGGTAAAGGACAGGAAGAGATACTTTAATAGCTAAATGTGTGTATGATATAATTAGGGGTAATAATAGTAATTCCCTTAAAATACAGTCCTTAGTGCGCAGGGTTTAATTACAGACAACTGCACGTATTGCACATTCGATATACTAAAAGCAATGAGAAAAGGTGCAACTGACAGGATACTAATATGCATTCCTGAGTGAATGCCTACGTAAGTTAAGTCCAATAATTACTTACAATATTGCATGTGATATAATATAACAACTGTACATGAGTATGTATATACAGACCTGTATGAATAAATAGGTCCTGAGTGGATGAGTGCTGACGGACCAGAGTTACTCACGGATGGATGCATAATTGTTAAACTAGGTCCTAGCACCCCAACAGTTCCAGATCTATGTTGCCGACGGCACGGCACCCCGGTGAGGCATTAAATAGTCTAATAGCCGCCGGCAGGAAGGACCTCCTGTAGCGCTCTCTGGCACACCGTGGTGGGATCAGTCTGTGACTGAAAGTGCTCCTCTGCGTCATAACCATAGCGTGCAGAGGGTGGGTGACGTTGTCCACGATGGCCAGCAGTTTGGCCAGGATCCGTCTCTCCGCCACCTCCTCTAGAGTGTCAAGGCTCATCCCCAGGACAGAGCTAGCCTTCCTGATCAGCTTATTTACCCGAGAAGCATCACCGGCTTTGATGTTTGCTCCCCAGCACACCACTGCAAAAAAGATGGCACTGGCCACCACAGACTGGTAGAAGGTATGCAGTAGTTTACTGCACACGTTGAAGGACCTGAGCCTCCTCAGAAAGTAGAGTCGGCTCTGGCCCTTTTTGTACAGGGCCCCGGTGTTACCGGCCCATTCCAGCCTGTTGTCCATATGGACTCCCAGGAACTTGTATGACCCAACCATTTCCACATCCATCCCCTGTATAGGGACTGCAGTCAGTTGTGCCTTGGTTCTCCTGAAGTCCACCACCATCTCCTTTGTTTTGCTGATGTTGAGCTGAAGGTGGTTCTGCTCACACCACAACACAAAGTCACTGATTGTGTTCCTGTACTCCTCCTCCTGCCCACCCCTGATGCACCCTACAATAGCAGAGTCATCCGAGAACTTCTGTAGGTGGCATGTTTCAGAGTTATATCTGAAGTCTGAGGTGTAGAGGGTGAACAGGAAGGGGGACAGGACCATTCCCTGGGGGGCCCCTGTGTTGCTAACTGCCCGTTCTGACACACAGCTCTGTAGTCGCACAAATTGTGGCCTACCGGTCAGGTAGTCCGTGACCCAGGAGACTAAGGGTGCTTCCACTTTCATCCTCCTCATCTTCTCACACAGTAGCAGGGGCTGAATGGTATTGAAGGCACTGGAGAAGTCAAAAAACATAACCCTCACAGTGCAACCTGCGTTGTCCAGGTGAGAGTAGGCCCTCTGCAGAAGATAGATGATTGCATCATCCACCCCGATGTTGCGCTGGTATGCAAACTGCAGGGGGTCCAGTGATGTACACACCAGGGGTCTGAGGTGAGCGAGGACTAACCTTTCCAGGGTCTTCATGATGTGGGATGTTAGCGCTACAGGTCTGAAGTCATTCAGGACAGTGGGGTGTGCCTTCTTGGGCACTGGGACGAGGCAGGATGTTTTCCACAGCACAGGGACCCTTTCTAGGTTCAGGCTAAGGTTGAAAAGACGCTGGAGTATTCCACACAGTTGGTCAGCACAGACCCTCAGCACCCTTGGGCTGATGCCATCAGGGCCCGCCGCTTTCCACTGATGTAGTCTCTCCAGCTCTCTCTTCACTTGGTTGGTGGTGAAAGCCAGCCCAGGTGGGGAGGTGGGGGGAAGGGGGGTGTTGAGGATCAGTCCAGGGGGAGCAGGGGCGGAGGTGGGGTCACTGATTGTCTCAGCAGAGGTGCTGTGAGCAAAGTGGGGGTGGGACAGCCGTGAGGGTGTGTGGTCTGGGGAGCTGGAAGGGAGGTGGACAGGGCCAGTATCAAACCTGTTAAAAAATTGGTTCAGCTCATTGGCTCTGTCCTGGGTCCCCTCCGTCTGCCCACTGTTTGACTTTTTGAAGCCAGTGATATTTCTCATACCCTTCCACACCTCTCTCACCTGGCTCTGCCTCAGCTTGTCCTCCATCTTCTCCTTATACACTCTCTTCCCCTCAGCAATCCGCAACTTCAGCTCCCTCTGGACGCATTTCAATTGTCCTTGTCCTTGTCCCTCTCCTTGAAGGCCCTCTTCTTCTCATTCAGCAGGGCCTTCAGGTCGCTGGTGACCCAGGGTTTATTGTTTGGGAAACAGCGTACCTTCCTGGTGGGTACAGTGTTGTCTACACAAAAATTAATATAGTCTGTTATGCAGTCAGTGAGTCCATCGATGTCCTCCCCATGAGCCTCACAGAGCACATCCCAGTCTGTTGTTTCAAAACAGTCCTGTAGGGCAGTCCTGTATCTCCTAATGGTCCTGGTGGTCGCAGGCTGCTGTTGGACCAAAGGCCTGTAGAGTGGGGTGAGGTGGACAAGGTTGTGATCCGATCTACCGAGGGGAGGGAGTGCAGTGGAGTTGTATGCATCCTTCGCATTAGCATATAACAAGTCCAGAGTTTTATTATTCCTGGTTGGGCACTTCATGAACTGTTTGAACGTGGGCAGCGTTGAAGAGAGAGATGCATGGTTAAAATCCCCCGAAATGGCAAAGAAAGCACTGGGATGCGCTGTCTGTAACCTCACGATAACAGAGTGGATGACGTCACACGCTGCGTTTGCGTCAGCAGAGGGCGGGATGTAAACAATAACAGCAATGGTCGCCGTGAATTCCCTCTGTAAATAGTAGGGTCTCAGGCTAACGGCTAACAGCTCAATGTCCGGGCTACAAAACTCTTCCTTAAGAGTAATATGGTTCGGATGACACCATCTGTTGTTAACTAATAAAGCCAGCCCACCACCCTTACTCTTACCGGAAGAGACGCGATCCCTGTCCGCTCTGATGGTCTGGAAACCGTCGATAGTGACGTTCTGTATGGGGATGTTATCGTTCAGCCAAGTCTCAGTAAAACACATTAGGCTCGTTTCCCGATAAATCCTTTGTCCACGAACAAGTCCCTCTAACTCATCATCTTGTTATGTAGTGACCTCACATTGCCCATAATAATAGATGGTATAGCCGGCTTGTACTTGAACCTCCTCCGCTTTGCCTTACATTTCAATCCCGCCCTGCATCCACGGCGTCGTCTTTTCAACTCGTCTGGAATATCAAACTTTTCCCTGGGGAGCAGCAGCGCTGCGTGGGCTAAATCCAGGAGCTGGGCTCTGTTGTAAACAATAACAGTTGACGACTCCTGTCGACGTTCAGCTGCGATAAAATCCATAAAATCCATAATCCTGAACTGTTATAGTTCGACTGTAGCAAAATAAAAAATAAAACTAAAGAAAATAGACGAAAGAAAACGAACTAAAACAACAATTTATGCAGAACAACGGGAGCTGCTTAACAGGCGACCAGCAGGGCGGCGCCAAGGACATGTCTCAGTGAACACTAATTAGTGGGCTGACTGCCTGGTCTCAGTGAACACTAATTAGTGGGCTGACTGCCTGGTCTCAGTGAACACTAATTAGTGGGCTGACTGCCTGGTCTCAGTGAACACTAATTAGTGGGCTGACTGCCTGGTCTCAGGCGACCAGCAGGTGGAGGTGATATGATCCTTGACTAGTCTCTCAATGCACTTCATGATGACAGAGGCGATAGTCATTAAGAGCTAGTCGCAAAGCAGCCATCTTGGTTCGCGCTCAGTACAGGCAATTTATGATTCATATTCATATGATTCATATTCCATATTTGTCTGCCATTGTAATCCTTGGGTGGGCCATCTAAGCATTCTTTAAGGTCAAGTCCAAACAGAATTCAAATAAAATGCTGGGGTTCAAGCTGTGAGCCCACTGTGCCACCCTCTTTATTTTTACTATTTTCTACATTGTAGAATAATAGTGAAGACATCAAAACTATGAAATAACACATATGGAATCATGTAGTAACCAAAAAAGTGTTAAACAAATAAAGATTCTTTATTTGAGATTCTTCAAATAGCCACCTTTGCCTTGATGACAGCTTTGCACACTCTTGGCATTCTCTCAACCATCTTCACCTGGAATGCTTTTCCATCAGTCTTGAAGGAGTTCCCACATATGCTGAGCACTTGTTGGTTGCTTGTCCTTCACTCTGCGGTCCGAGTCCCAAACCCTCTCCATTGGGTTGAGGTCGGGGGATTGTGGGTTAATTTAGTTTGTTCAGTAAACAGCATTATGAGAGACTCCTTTGTTCCACAGCTAATCAACACCAATGAACACTGGAACTAAAACAAAGCAGCTAAAACTAATCCATGCAACCTGACCCTCCCATTTACCTTCTCTTCCTCCCTTCCTTCCTTCCTTCCACCCTCTCTCTCTCTCCTTTACCCTCTTCATCTCTCTCTCTCTCCTTTACCCTCTTCCTCCTCTCTTCCTCTCTCTCCTTTACCCTCTTCCTCTCTCTCTCTCTCCTTTACCCTCTTCCTCTCTCTCTCCCTCTCTCCTTTACCCTCTTCCTCTCTCTCTCTCTCCTTTACCCTCTTCCTCTCTCTCTCCCTCTCTCTCTCTCTCTCTCCTTTACCCTCTTCCTCTTCCTCTCTCTCTCTCTCCTTTACCCTCTTCCTCCTCTCTTCCTCTCTCTCCTTTACCCTCTTCCTCTCTCTCTCTCTCCTTTACCCTCTTCCTCTCTCTCTCCCTCTCTCCTTTACCCTCTTCCTCTTCCTCTCTCTCTCTCTCCTTTACCCTCTTCCTCTTCCTCTCTCTCTCTCCTTTACCCTCTTCCTCTCTCTCTCTCTCCTTTACCCTCTTCCTCCTCTCTCTCTCCTTTACCCTCTTCCTCTTCCTCTCTCTCTCTCTCCTTTACCCTCTTCCTCCTCTCTTCCTCTCTCTCCTTTACCCTCTTCCTCTCTCTCTCTCTCCTTTACCCTCTTCCTCTCTCTCTCTCTCTCTCCTTTACCCTCTTCCTCTTCCTCTCTCTCTCTCTCCTTTACCCTCTTCCTCTTCCTCTCTCTCTCTCCTTTACCCTCTTCCTCTCTCTCTCTCTCCTTTACCCTCTTCCTCCTCTCTCTCTCCTTTACCCTCTTCCTCTTCCTCTCTCTCTCTCTCCTTTACCCTCTTCCTCTCTCTCTCTCTCTTCCTCTCTCTCTCTCCTTTACCCTCTTCCTCTTCCTCTCTCTCTCTCTCCTTTACCCTCTTCCTCTCTCTCTCTCTCTCTCTCTCTCCTTTACCCTCTTCCTCCTCTCTCTCTCCTTTACCCTCTTCCTCTTCCTTTCTCTCCTTTACCCTCTTCCTCTCTCTCTCTCTCTCCTTTACCCTCTTCCTCTTCCTCTCTCTCTCTCTCCTTTACCCTCTTCCTCTTCCTCTCTCTCTCTCTCCTTTACCCTCTTCCTCTCTCTCTCTCTCCTTTAACCTCTTCCTCTTCCTCTCTCTCCTTTACCCTCTTCCTCTCTCTCTCTCTCTCTCCTTTACCCTCTTCCTCTCTCTCTCTCTCTCCTTTACCCTCTTCCTCTCTCTCTCTCCTTTACCCTCTTCCTCTTCCTCTCTCTCTCTCTCTCTCCTTTACCCTCTTCCTCCTCTCTCTCTCTCTCTCCTTTACCCTCTTCCTCCTCTCTCTCTCTCTCTCCTTTACCCTCTTCCTCCTCTCTCTCTCCTTTACCCTCTTCCTCTCTCTCTCTCTCTCTCTCCTTTACCCTCTTCCTCTTCCTCTCTCTCTCTCCTTTACCCTCTTCCTCTTCCTCTCTCTCTCTCCTTTACCCTCTTCCTCCTCTCTCTCCCTCTCTCCTTTACCCTCTTCCTCTTCCTCTCTCTCTCTCTCCTTTACCCTCTTCCTCTCTCTCTCTCTCTCTCTCTCCTTTACCCTCTTCCTCTCTCTCGCTCTCTCTCTCTCTCTCTCTCTCCTTTACCCTCTTCCTCCTCTCTCTCTCTCACCTTTACCCTCTTCCTCTCTCTCGCTCTCTCTCTCTCTCTCTCTCTCCTTTACCCTCTTCCTCTCTCTCTCCTTTACCCTCTTCCTCTTCCTCTCTCTCTCTCTCCTTTACCCTCTTCCTCTCTCTCGCTCTCTCTCTCTCCTTTACCCTCTTCCTCTCTCTCTCTCTCCTTTACCCTCTTCCTCTCCCTCTCTTTCTCCTTTACCCTCTCTCTCTCTCTCTCTCTCTCTCTCCTTTACCCTATTCCTCTTCCTCTCTCTCCCGGTGTGTCTGGGTGCGAGTTGACGGAGTGTGTGAGCGTGACTGGAGGGCTTGTGAGTGAAGCTGTTTTTCTAAAAAAAAATTCCCCTTGTTGTTTGTCTGTTTTTTTCTATTTATTTATTATTCTTTTTGTTCGTTGTTGGGCCGCGTCACTTTATTGGGGAAGCATGTCGGCCTCACGCGTGCAGATTTAGAGTTCACTCACGCGGCGTAATGCGGTCAAAGTGGCAGCTGCGGTGAGTGTGGAGGAAGTTTGTCTTGCCATTGGTGAGGTAGTGGGGCATGAGAGCGTGCTGTCCGCCTCTAGAATGAATAGCGCCATTGTGGTGTTTCTTAATAGCGTGGATAAAGTTAATGAAATAGTCGAACACGGGATAGACATTGGTGGTGATTTTGTCTCTGTTCTTCCTCTTTCACTGCCAGCTAAGAAAGTCACTTTGTCAAATGTTCCACCGTTCGTAAGTGATGAGATTTTGACACAAGCTTTATCCCGATATGGAAAATTGGTTTCTCCGATTAAAATGATCCAAATCAATAGCAGATCGCCTCTGTTGAAACATACTGTTTCATTCAGGCGATTCACTTATATGATTATTCAGGATGATGTCGAGCTAGACATTAAACTAAATTTTCGAATTGACAACTTTGACTACGTTATTTTTGTCACTACCGCGAAACCTAAGTTTTTTGGTTGCGGTAAATCTGGACATTTAATTAGGAATTGTCCCGACAAAGTTTCAGAAAGGGAAGCAAACGTAGTGAATGAGAGTACTGAAGGTGGTGGTGGTGCGGATGGTGTTGCCGGGGCCGAGCTCGGCTGTGGCGGTGACAGCTACAGGTGCTCCCGGTGAGAGTGTTGATGCGCCGACTTCACTGCACTGTGAACACTCGGGCACGATACGCACTAAAACATTGTCAGAGGCTAGTGTCAAAGAGTTACCGAGTGTGGCACAGGTTTCTGAGGATAAAGGAGATGAGCAATATGAAAGTGCTTTAGAGAATAATTCAGTGATATTGCAGAAAGCATGTGCGACGGATTGTGTGGAGGAAGAGCATTTTTTCAAAATGCCCCAAAAAAGGAAGATGAGTAATAAAACAATTGATGCCAAAATAAGTAAAAAGAGTGAAGTGCAAGATGATATGGATCAGGACACAGAAAGTGATGGTGAGTCTTCTGACTCTGGTATGACACTTTCTCAGGGGGAGTTCATTGGTCGGGATTACGGACTTGATGATATTAAATTATTCCTTAGATCAACCAAAAATAAAAGAGGTGTGCGCGTGCAGGAATATTTTCCTGATGTCAAACAGTTTGTTGAAACAGCAAGAAGGCTCTAAATGGCAGAGAGATGCTTTACTATATTATACACATCAATGATGTCGCTCTCGCTGCTGGTGACTCTCTGATCCATCTCTACGCAGATGACACCATTCTGTATACATCTGGCCCCTCTTTGGATACTGTGTTTACTAACCTTCAATCAAGCTTCAATGCCATACAACACTCCTTCCGTGGCCTACAACTGCTCTTAAACGCTAGTAAAACTAAGTGCATGCTTTTCTATCGAACGCTGCCAGCACCCGCCCACCGGACTATCATCACTACTCTCGACGGATCCGAATTAGAATATGTGGACACCTACAAATACCTAGGCATCTGGTTAGACTATAAACTCAACTTCCAGACTCACATCAACCATCTCCAATCCAAAATTAAATCCAGAATCGGCTTCCTATTTCGCAACAAAGCCTCCTTCACTCATGCTGCCAAACATGCCCTTGTAAAACTGACTATCCTACCGATCCTTGATTTTGGCGATGTCATTTACAAACTAGCCTCCAACACTCTACTTAGCAAATTGGATGTAGTCTATCACAGTGCCATCCGTTTTGTCACCAAAGCCCCATACACTACCCACCACTGTGACCTGTATGCTCTCGTTGGCTGGCCTTCATTATATATTCGTCGCCAAACCCACTGGCTCCAGGTCATCTATAAGTCTTTATTAGGTAAATCCCTGCCCTATCTCAGCTCACTGGTCACTATAGCAACACCCACCCGTAGCATGCGCTCCAGCAGGTATATCTCACTGGTCACCCCCAAAGCCAACACCTCCTTTGGCCGCCATTCCTTCCAATTCTCTGCTGCCAATGACTGGAACGAATTGCAAAAATCATTGAAGCTAGAGGTTCCTATCTCCCTCAATAACTTTAAGCATCAGCTGTCAAAGCTGCTTATCGATCACTGCACCTGTATACAGCCCTTCTGTAAATAGCCCACACTACTACCTCATCCCCATATTTATTTTTGTTATTTTCACATATCTTGCACTCCAGTATCTCTATTTGCACATCATCATTTGCACATCCTTCATTCCTGTGTTAATGATGATAATCTGTAATTTATTTCACCACTATGGTCTATTTATTGTCTTCCTAACCTTACTGCATTTTGCACTACATTTGAACACTCTGTATATAGATTCTCTATTGTGTTTTTGACTGTACGTTTGTTTACTGTGTAACTCTGTGTTGTTTTTGTCTCACTGCTTTGCTTTGTCTTGGCCAGGTCTCAGTTGCAAATGAGAACTTGTTCTCAACTGACCTACCTGGTTAAATAAAGGTGAAATAAAACCTACCTGGTTAAATAAAGGTGAAATAAATAAAAAATAAATACTAACAAAGAAGTCTATAGACTTAAGAAAATAGTGAGGAATCTCAATACTGCCTTAAATAACGATGACTGTTAAAAGTAGAATGGCTGAGCTTTTTTGGCTGTTTGGGTGGTTTTTCTTTTCTTTTTTCTTTTTTATGAGTGAAGTTCACGTAGCTACTTTGAATGTTAACGGTGCAAGAGATTCTAGAAAAAGAGCTACAATATATGAAGTAATTGTTACAAGAAACTCATAGTGACTTGAAAAATGCGGATGACTGGGCGAGGGAGTTTGATGGCATCCCTGCATTAAGCCATAACACTTCATTAAGTGGGGGAGTTGCCATTTTATTCACAAAGAATTTTAGTCCTATCTCTTATGATGTTGATGAAATAGTAAAAGGTAGGCTTTTAAAAGTTAGAGCTGTTGTCAAAAGTTATGTGTTTATTTTTATTTGTGTATATGTTCCAACTGCACCAGTTGAAAGAATGTTTTTTTAGACATTCTGTGTTCAACTATACAAAACTGTTGCCCTGAAGACTTCTTGTTTCTAGGTGGTGATTTCAATTGTACTGAGCATAATCTAGATCGAAATCACATTGAGCCTCATTTGGCTGCGTAAACGTTTTATTCATATCATTAAAAAGTATGATTTATGTGATGTTTGGAGATCTTTAAATGGTAATGAGAGACAATACACTTGGGTTCACACACGTGATAATGTAATGTCATTGGCTAGGCTGGACAGATTGTACAGCTTTAATCACCATCTTAGTATTTTCAATAAATGTTATATAACACCAGTAAGTTTTTCAGATCACAGTATGGTGCACTGTAAGCTTATTTTAAGCTCAATAAAACCAAAAAGCGCATATTGGCATTTTAATACTAATTTGTTAAATGATACATTTTTTAAGGAATCATTTAAATATTTCTGGGAAGCTCACAGAGCAAAGAAGTCTTCTTTTTATTCATTGCAACAGTGGTGGGATGTTGGTAAGATAAAAATAAGACAATTTACTCAACAGTATACTCACAACGTTACTAAGGAGTTGACTCGTTCTTTAGAGTTTTTGGAAAGAGAGATAATTGAATTTCAAAATCTGGCTCAATCTACGGGTGAGATTCATTATTTAGAAGCCTGCTCAAAGAAGAAAGCTCAGTTAGTTGATCTACTGGGGCATAAAATACAGGGGGCTCTGGTCCGTTCACGCTTTCAAAGCATTGATCAGATGGATGCACCATCCCAATACTTTTTCAGTTTGGAAAAAAAGAATGGTCAGAAACGGTTTATTCATGGATTGCGCTCCGAAGATGGAGTGTTATTGTCAGATCCTGCTGGTATTCGGGGAAGAGCAGTTCTTTTTTATAAAACTCTGTATAGGAGTGAGCTCAAGTCAGAGTGTTGTGTGGACAACTTTTTCTTTGACAGCCTACCAAAGGTGTCAGAGGAGGCTAATAATGATCTTGAAGGAGTGCTGACCCTGGAAGAGCTCTATAAGGCCCTGCAAGGCATGGAGTCTGGGAGAGCACCAGGATTGGATGGCCTCCCGGTTGACTTTTATAAGGCTTTTTGGTTGGAGTTGGGTGTAGATCTGCTGGAGGTACTGAAGGACAGTTTGTCGAAGGGCGGGTTGCCGTTGAGTTGCCGAAGAGCGGTGATCACTCTTATTCCAAAAAAAGGGGACCTTAGAGATATCAAGAACTGGCGCCCTGTCTCGCTTCTCTGCAGTGACTATAAAATACTTTCTAAGGCATTGGGTAACAGATTGGCTGGAGTGTTGGGTCGGATTATCCATCCGGACCAGACGTACTGTGTCCCTGGTAGATCTATATTCGACAATATTTCTTTAATTCGGGATATTTTTTACGTCTCTAAATTGTTAAATTTGGACTGTGGTTTGATATCTTTGGATCAAGAGAAGGCTTTTGACCGAGTAGAGCACTCATATTTGTGGAGTGCTTTAACAGCTTTTGGTTTTAGCAAAAATTTTATAGACATGATTAGGGTACTCTATTGCGACGTTGAGAGTATACTGAAAATAAATGGTGGCTTATGTGCTCCATTTCAGGTTCTCAGGGGTATCTGACAAGGTTGCTCCTTGTCTAGAATGTTGTATTCCTTGGCTATTGAGCCATTGCTTCAACAGATAAGAGGTCAATTAAGTGGTTTGTTCTTACCAGTTTGTAATAATAAGATTTGTTTGTCAGCCTATGCTGATGATATTGTGGTGATGATCAACAGACAAAGTGATGTGCAGATTTTACTTAATTTAATTGAAGAATTTAGACTGTTGTCTTCTGCAAAGGTTAATTGGAAAAAAAGTGATGCTTTATTGTTAGCACAATGGACTGATGGTAAACCTTGCCTTCCTGATGGGTTGTGTTGGGGAATGGGGGTATAAAATATCTAGGAGTTTATCTAGGGGATGACAGTCTGTTACAAACACAGTTGGAAAAAGTTAAAGGGCGCTTGGATAAGTGGAAATGGTTATTACCGAATATGTCCTATAGGGGGCGAACTCTCATTGTCAACAACTTAGTGGCATCTTCACTTTGGCATAGATTGGCATGTGTAGACACTTCACCACAGTTTTTGGCGGAAGTTCAAGCTGCTCTTGTGAACTTTTTTTGGGACAAACTGCACTGGGTCCCACAGAGTGTTTTATACCTCCCCAAAGATGAAGGTGGGCAAGGTTTGATTCACTTACAAAGTAGAATGGCTGCTTTTAGGTTACAGTTTTTAAAAAGATTACTTGATGGTTCTACAGATTTCAGCTGGCGTGCTGTGAGTTGCACCATTTTGCACACTGTCGGAGGTTTCGGACTGGATAAATCCCTCTTTTTAATGGATCCAACCAAATTGGATTTATCGGAACTGCCTGCTTTCTATCGAAATCTTTTCAAGGTGTGGAGTTTTTTTCGTGTTCACAAGACTGAGAACTCATATTCTCTCCACTGGCTTTTGCAGGAACCACTGATATTTGGGGCCCGCCTGGACATTGCTACTCACTGCTATCTGCCGGGGTTCAGCACTATATTTCTGAAATCCAAGGTTTTTACTTTGGGACTCTTGTTGACTTTAACTGGGCCTCAATTTGAGAATGTGGATGTCGTATCAAAACATTTAGGAATCAGATCTGATCATTTATTAACTCGGTTTTTTGTCAAACTCAAATCATGTTTTACAGTTGAAGAAGAACATTTAAGAGATTTTTTTACAGGGGTTTGTACTCCTGATGTTGAGGATCCCTTTCCGTGTTTGATTATTCAACCAAATCTTGAAGAGGGTAAAGGTTTCTTGCTTAAATCAGGTGAATCTTTGTTTTTAGATTTCTTGTCAAGTGAAGGAAAAAAACTGTATAGAGCCTGTGTTTTGGTTTTTAATAAAAAAATGTTAGAAAAAAGAACCGATACACCATGGCGTTCTGTTTTTAAACTGAGAAACGATGTAAAACCTGAATGGAGATCATTATATAAGACACCATTTTCTAAAAAGTTTGGTGATATACAATGGAGAATTCTCCATGGTGCCATTGCTGTCAATTCTTTTATTTCGGTGTTGAATCCAGAAGTTAATTCTGCTTGCCCTTTCTGCCTTCAAAGGGAGACCGTTTTTCATGCTTTCATGCATTGTTCTAGATTAGAACCTTTGTTTATGAGATTAAAAGAATTGTTTTGTAAGTTTGATGAAACTTTTTGTATTGAGACTTTCATTTTGGGTTTTAAGTACCTTCAGAAAAAACGTTTTACATGTCAATTGTTGAATTTCATTTTAGGGCAAGCAAAAATGGCTATTTATATCAGCAGGAAAAACAGAGTGGAACAAAAGTGTAGTGATGATGTGAACGTGTGTTTTTTAACTTTGATAAAATCTAGAGTTTTGATTGATTTTCGGTTTTATAAAACTATGAGAGATCTTTCAACTTTTGAATTGATATGGTGCAGTCATGGTGCTTTGTGTGCAGTTTGTGAAGGTGATTTGGCTTTTTCCTTGTGATTTCATTAGGTATTAATATCCTCTGTGTAATGTGTTGAATGTACTATATGGTCAGTTTATTGTGAAGAGGTAATGTTAAAATTGTAAATAACGTTTTTTCAAAATCTCTCTCTCTCTCTCCTTTACCCTCTTCCTCTCTCTCTCTCACCTTTACCCTCTTCCTCTCTCTCTCACCTTTACCCTCTTCCTCTCTCTCTCTCCCTCTCTCCTTTACCCTCTTCCTCTTCCTCTCTCTCTCTCACCTTTACCCTCTTCCTCTCTCTCACCTTTACCCTCTTCCTCTCTCTCTCACCTTTACCCTCTTCCTCTCTCTCTCTCCCTCTCTCCTTTACCCTCTTCCTCTTCCTCTCTCTCTCTCACCTTTACCCTCTTCCTCTCTCTCTCTCACCTTTACCCTCTTCCTCTCTCTCTCTCTCTCCTTTACCCTCTTCCTCTCTCTCTTTCTCCTTTACCCTCTTCCTCTTCCTCTCTCTCTCTCACCTTTACCCTCTTCCTCTCTCTCTCACCTTTACCCTCTTCCTCACTCTCTCTCTCTCTCACCTTTACCCTCTTCCTCTCTCTCTCTCTCTCCTTTACCCTCTTCCTCTCTCTCTTTCTCCTTTACCCTCTTCCTCTCTCTCTTTCTCCTTTACCCTCTTCCTCTTCCTCTCTCTCTTTCTCCTTTACCCTCTTCCTCTCTCTTTCTCCTTTACCCTCTTCCTCTTCCTCTCTCTCTTTCTCCTTTACCCTCTTCCTCTCTCTCTCTTTCCTTTACCCTCTTCCTCTTCCTCTCTCTCCTTTACCCTCTTCCTCTTCCTCTCTCTCTTTCTCCTTTACCCTCTTCCTCTCTCTTTCTCCTTTACCCTCTTCCTCTCTCTTTCTCCTTTACCCTCTTCCTCTCTCTTTCTCCTTTACCCTCTTCCTCTTCCTCTCTCTCTCTCTCCTTTACCCTCTTCCTCTCTCTCTCTCTCCTTTACCCTCTTCCTCTTCCTCTCTCTCTCTCTCCTTTACCCTCTTCCTCTCTCTCTTTCTCCTTTACCCTCTTCCTCTCTCTTTCTCCTTTACCCTCTTCCTCTCTCTTTCTCCTTTACCCTCTTCCTCTCTCTCTCTCTCCTTTACCCTCTTCCTCTCTCTCTCTCTCCTTTACCCTCTTCCTCTTCCTCTCTCTCTCTCTCCTTTACCCTCTTCCTCTCTCTCTCTCTCCTTTACCCTCTTCCTCTTCCTCTCTCTCTTTCTCCTTTACCCTCTTCCTCTCTCTCTCTCACCTTTACCCTCTTCTTCCTCTCTCCCTCTCTCTCTCAATTCAATTCAATTCAATTCAATTCACTTTATTGGCATGACGCAACAATGTACATATTGCCAAAGTATCATATATATATATATATATTTTTTTCTATATATTTATATATATATATATTATTTATATTTTATATATATATATATATATACATATACATACACACGCACATACATATATATATATATACAGTGGGGAGAACAAGTATTTGATACACTGCCGATTTTGCAGGTTTTCCCACTTACAAAGCATGTAGAAGTAATGTAACTGTGAGTGACGGAATCTAAAATAAAAATCCAGAAAATCACATTGTATGATTTTTAAGTAATTAATTTGCATTTTATTGCATGACATAAGTATTTGATACATCAGAAAAGCAGAACTTAATATTTGGTACAGAAACCTTTTCTTGCAATTACAGAGATCATACGTTTCCTGTAGTTCTTGACCAGGTTTGCACACACTGCAGCAGGGATTTTGGCCCACTCCTCCATCCAGATCCTTCAGGTTTCGGGGCTGTCGTTGGGCAATACGGACTTTCGGCTCCCTCCAAAGATTTTCTATTGGGTTCAGGTCTGGAGACTGGCTAGGCCACTCCAGGACCTTGAGATGCTTCTTACGGAGCCACTCCTTAGTTGCCCTGGCTGTGTGTTTCGGGTCGTTGTCATGCTGGAAGACCCAGCCACGACCCATCTTCAATGCTTTTACTGAGGGAAGGAGGTTGTTGGCCAAGATCTCGCGATACATGGCCCCATCCATCCTCCCCTCAATACGGTGCAGTCGTCCTGTCCCCTTTGCAGAAAAGCATCCCCAAAGAATGATGTTTCCACCTCCATGCTTCACGGTTGGGATGGTGTTCTTGGGGTTGTACTCATCCTTCTTCTTCCTCCAAACACGGCGAGTGGAGTTTAGACCAAAAAGCTCTATTTTTGTCTCATCAGACCGCATGACCTTCTCCCATTCCTCCTCTGGATCATCCAGATGTTCATTGGCAAACTTCAGACGGGCCTGGACATGCGCTGGCTTGAGCAGGGGGACCTTGTGTGCGCTGCAGGATTTTAATCCATGACGGCGTAGTGTGTTACTAATGGTTTTCTTTGAGACTGTGGTCCCAGCTCTCTTCAGGTCATTGACCAGGTCCTGCCGTGTAGTTCTGGGCTGATCCCTCACCTTCCTCATGATCATTGATGCCCCACGAGGTGAGATCTTGCATGGTGCCCCAGACCGAGGGAGATTGACCATCATCTTGAACTTCTTCCATTTTCTAATAATTGCGCCAACAGTTGTTGCCTTCTCACCAAGCTGCTTGCCTATTGTCCTGTAGCCCATCCCAGCCTTGTGCAGGTCTACAATTTTATCCCTGATGTCCTTACACAGCTCTCTGGCCTTGGCCATTGTGGAGAGGTTGGAGTCTGTTTGATTGAGTGTGTGGACAGGTGTCTTTTATACAGGTAACGAGTTCAAACAGGTGTAGTTAATACAGGTAATGAGTGTAGAACAGGAGGGCTTCTTAAAGAAAAACTAACAGGTCTGTGAGGGCCGGAATTCTTACTGGTTGGTAGGTGATCAAATACTTATGTCATGCAATAAAATACAAATTAATTATTTAAAAATCATACAATGTGATTTTCTGGATTTTTGTTTTAGATTCCATCTCTCACAGTTGAAGAGTACCTATGATAAAAATTACAGACCTCTACATGCTTTGTAAGTAGGAAAACCTGCAAAATCGGCAGTGTATCAAATACTTGTTCTCCCCACTGTACGTGTGAGTGTGTCTGTTCATATCCTCCACTGTGTAAGATAATGTATGTGTGAGTGTTTGGGTGAGTTTGAGTTATTGATTGTGTATGTTAATGTGTGTGTGCGGGATTGAGTGTGGATGGGTCGGTGTGTGTGTGTGTGTGTTTGTGAGTGTGTGTGTGGATGGGTCAGTGTGAGTGTCTATATCTGGTTAGTGTGAGTGACGATGGGTCAGTGTCAGTGTGAGTGTGTGGTTGTGTCAGTGTGAGTGTTTTTTTACTGTAGTTTAGTGTAGATGTAGTGGAGGAGCTGTTTGATCTCACTCAGTCCCACAGAGTTATCTGGTCCGGTGAGAGCCTCCGAATAGCTGCGCCGGTTCTGTTGCGGTGCCACCTGAGAAGAAGGGGGGGCAAGACTGGGTTGTGGTGCTGACTCTGTTGTCTGGTAGTGGTGGTGCTCTGGTGTGGGGTAGTATATTGGCCCTGGTCCATTCTGGCGGCTTCGTTGGGGGGAGCGGTGATCTGGTGGTGGGTGGGTCTTGTAGGTTGTGCTGGGTCTCGGTTGGTGTCGAGGGTGCCTGTGGCTTGTTGGTGATGACGTAGTCTGGTAGGTGACTCTGCGTGGTGATGACATCTGGAAGGTGGTCCTGGGTGGTCCTCTGTCCTGTTGGGCACGCTGTGTTGGTCTGCCGAGTGCCACATCCTTCAAGGTCTTGGTGAACAGTCCCACTGACTGTTTCCTCAGGTGGGAGTGGTCGTACAGGTGCTCAGGGGTGATGGTCGGGTGTTGAGCAACGTGCACATTGGGGATCCTGGCACAACCTCTTGTGATGTCAGCGTTGACTCTCTGGATGGTATGGGGGTGGAAATCTTTGCGGGGCAGCAGAGTGGAGATGGTGATGCGGGAGTTAGGGAAAGACTCAGAGGCTTTCTCTGCCATTCTGCTGACCAGGCTGCCTACTCTCTCCTGATCATCTCTCATGTTGTTGGTGCCACTGTGGATGATAATGTGGCCTGGTGTTCCGAAGTCAGAGGGAGGAGGGCGGGGCCTTGTAAGAATTCACAGACGAGCATCACCCTCCATATTATTGGCCAAAATGCAATCATTGGAAAACAAACTGGACAATCTACTATTAAGTCTATCCTACCAACGGGACATTAAAGACTGTAATATCTTATGTTTCACTGAGTAGTGGCTGAACGACGACACAGATAATATAGAGCTGGCTGGCTTCTCCGTGCATCGACAGGACAGAACAGCTACATCTGGTAAGACGAGGGGTGGGGGTGTGTCTATTTGTCAACAGCTGGTACGATGTCTAATATTAAAGGTCTCGAGGTTTTGCTCACCTGAGTTAGAGTACCTTATGATAAGCTGTAGACCACACTATCTACCAAGAGAGTTCTCATCTATATTATTCATAGCCGTCTATTTACCACAACAAACCGACGCTGGCACTAAGACCACACTCAACCAGCTGTATTCCGCCATAAGTAAACAAGAAAACAGCTCATCCAGAAGTGACGCTTTTAACTAATTTCTACAAGCATTTTGGGAGGCAGGTAGCCTAGTGGTTAGAGCGTTGGGCCAGTAACTATAGTGGTGTCTGAGAGTGGCAGGTAGCCTAGCGGTTAGAGCGTTGGGCCAGTAACTATAGTGGTGTCTGAGAGTGGCAGGTAGCCTAGTGGTTAGAGCGTTGGGCCAGTAACTATAGTGGTGTCTGAGAGTGGCAGGTAGCCTAGCGGTTAGAGCATTGGGCCAGTAACTATAGTGGTGTCTGAGGGCGGCAGGTAGCCTAGCGGTTAGAGCTTTGGGCCAGTAACCGAAAGGTTGCTGGTTCGAATACCTGAGCCGACAAGGTGAAAAACCTGTTGATGTGTCCTTGAGCAAGGCACTTAACCCTAATTTGCTCCAGGTTCTGACCCTGTAGGTAGGCTGTCATTGTAACCAGGTTCTGACCCTGTAGGTAGGATGTCATTGTAACCAGGTTCTGACCCTGTAGGGAGGCTGTCATTGTAAATAAGAATTTGTTTACAAGTTAAATAAATATAATATATAAAAAAATGTTACGTGCAACCAGATGAAAAAACCTCTAGACACCCTTTACTCCACACAGAGACACATACAAAGCTCTCCCTCACCCTCCATTTGGCAAATCTGACCATAATTCTATCCTCCTGATTCCTGCTTATAAGCAACAACTAAAGCAGGAAGTACCAGTGACTCGGTCAATAAAGAAGTGGTCAGATGAAGCTGATGCTAAGCTACAGGACTGTTTTGCTGCACAGAATAGCAAAATAGCATTGATCAAAATAGCATTGAGGAGTTTACCACCTCAGTCACCGGCTTCATCAATAAGTGTATCGATGACGTCGTCCCCACAGTGATATAAGAAATCCCACTACTCCCTCCGACGAACCATCAAACAGGGAAAGCGTCAATACAGGACTAAGATTGAATCCTACTACACCGGCTCTGACGCTCGTCAGATGAAGCAGGACTTGAAAACTGCTGCTATGCATAGTCACTTTACAAATGACCTGGACTAACCTGTACCCATGCATATTAACTCAGTAATGTGACAAATTTAATTTGATTTGATTGCTTCTCTCTCTCCCCTCTCCTTTCCATCTCTCTCTCTCTACTCTCTACTCTCTCCTTTCCATCTCTCTACTCTCTCCTTTCCATCTCTCTCTCTACTCTCTCCTTTCCATCTCTCTCTCTCTACTCTCTACTCTCTCCTTTCCATCTCTCTACTCTCTCCTTTCCATCTCTCTCTCTACTCTCTCCTTTCCATCTCTCTCTCTCCTCTCTCCTTTCCATCTCTCTACTCTCTCCTTTCCATCTCTCTCTCTACTCTCTCCTTTCCATCTCTCTCTCTCTACTCTCTCCTTTCCATCTCTCTCTCTACTCTTTCCTTTCCATCTCTCTCTACTCTCTCCTTTCCATCTCTCTCTCTACTCTCTCCTTTCCATCTCTCTCTCTACTCTCTCCTTTCCATCTCTCTCTCTCTCTACTCTCTCCTTTCCATCTCTCTCTCTACTCTCTCCTTTCCATCTCTCTCTCTCTCTACTCTCTCCTTTCCATCTCTCTCTCTACTCTCTCCTTTCCATCTCTCTACTCTCTCCTTTCCATCTCTCCCTCTACTCTCTCCTTTCCATCTCTCTCTCTACTCTCTCCTTTCCATCTCTCTCTCTCTACTCTCTCCTTTCCATCTCTCTACTCTCTCCTTTCCATCTCTCTCTCTACTCTCTCCTTTCCATCTCTCTCTCTACTCTCTCCTTTCCATCTCTCTCTCTACTCTCTCCTTTCCATCTCTCTCTCTCCTCTCTCCTTTCCATCTCTCTCTCTACTCTCTCCTTTCCATCTCTCTCTCTCTCTACTCTCTCCTTTCCATCTCTCTCTCTACTCTCTCCTTTCCATCTCTCTCTCTACTCTCTCCTTTCCATCTCTCTCTCTCTCTCCTCTCTCCTTTCCATCTCTCTCTCTACTCTCTCCTTTCCATCTCTCTCTCTACTCTCTCCTTTCCATCTCTCTCTCTACTCTCTCCTTTCCATCTCTCTCTCTCTACTCTCTCCTTTCCATCTCTCTCTACTCTCTCCTTTCCATCTCTCTCTACTCTCTCCTTTCCATCTCTCTCTACTCTCTCCTTTCCATCTCTCTCTCTACTCTCTCCTTTCCATCTCTCTCTACTCTCTCCTTTCCATCTCTCTCTCTACTCTCTCCTTTCCATCTCTCTCTCTCTACTCTCTCCTTTCCATCTCTCTCTCTACTCTCTCCTTTCCATCTCTCCCTCTACTCTCTCCTTTCCATCTCTCTCTCTACTCTCTCCTTTCCATCTCTCTCTCTACTCTCTCCTTTCCATCTCTCTCTCTCTACTCTCTCCTTTCCATCTCTCTCTCTACTCTCTCCTTTCCATCTCTCTACTCTCTCCTTTCCATCTCTCTCTCTACTCTCTCCTTTCCATCTCTCTCTCTACTCTCTCCTTTCCATCTCTCTCTCTACTCTCTCCTTTCCATCTCTCTCTACTCTCTCCTTTCCATCTCTCTCTCTACTCTCTCCTTTCCATCTCTCTCTCTCCTCTCTCCTTTCCATCTCTCTCTACTCTCTCCTTTCCATCTCTCTCTCTACTCTCTCCTTTCCATCTCTCTCTCTCCTCTCTCCTTTCCATCTCTCTCTCTCTCCTCTCTCCTTTCCATCTCTCTCTCTACTCTCTCCTTTCCATCTCTCTCTCTACTCTCTCCTTTCCATCTCTCTCTCTCCTCTCTCCTTTCCATCTCTCTCTCTACTCTCTCCTTTCCATCTCTCTCTCTCCTCTCTCCTTTCCATCTCTCTCTCTACTCTCTCCTTTCCATCTCTCTCTCTCCTCTCTCCTTTCCATCTCTCTCTCTACTCTCTCCTTTCCATCTCTCTCTCTCTACTCTCTCCTTTCCATCTCTCTCTCTCTCTACTCTCTCCTTTCCATCTCTCTCTCTCTCCTCTCTCCTTTCCATCTCTCTCTCTCTCTACTCTCTCCTTTCCATCTCTCTCTCTCTCTACTCTCTCCTTTCCATCTCTCTCTCTACTCTCTCCTTTCCATCTCTCTCTCTCCTCTCTCCTTTCAATCTCTCTATCTCCTCTCTCCTTTCCATCTCTCTCTCTACTCTCTCCTTTCCATCTCTCTCTCTACTCTCTCCTTTCCATCTCTCTCTCTCTACTCTCTCCTTTCCATCTCTCTCTCTACTCTCTCCTTTCCATCTCTCTCTCTACTCTCTCCTTTCCATCTCTCTCTCTACTCTCTACTTTCCATCTCTCTCTCTACTCTCTCCTTTCCATCTCTCTCTCTCCTCTCTCCTTTCCATCTCTCTCTCTACTCTCTCCTTTCCATCTCTCTCTCTCTCTACTCTCTCCTTTCCATCTCTCTCTCTCTACTCTCTCCTTTCCATCTCTCTCTCTCTCCTCTCTCCTTTCCATCTCTCTCTCTCTCTTTCTCGTGGAGGATTGTGGGATTGTGGGAGGAGCTTGCAGGGAAGCGGTAGCGTTTGAACGCTGGTGCGGTAGGAGTGTGTTTTTTTCGTTAATTTGTAAGACTATTTGTTGATTGTATAGTTTGTTTATATACGGTTTTTGCTTTGTTGATTCTGTGTTTAGTGTGTAGCGTTGCGAGTGTGTAGGTCTCGTTATGGGGTCTCACTCTGGAGGGCTGGGAGCTCTCAGCCGCCGACACGGAGTTAGCTGTTTGCTGGGTACCGGCGTGTCAGCGGAGGAGTGCTTGCTGGCAGTGGGAGAGATAGTGGGGTATGATAACATCGTGTCAGCATCCCGCATGTATAAAAAATTTGTCATATTTCTGAAAGAGGTATCGCTGGTCAATCAATTAGTGGAGGAAGGGTTTTCAGTGAAAGGAGAATTCATTCAAGTGTCCCCGTTAGCAACCCCTGTTACAAAAGTTATTATGTCAAATGTGCCTCCGTTTTTAAAAAATGATACCTTACAAAATGAACTTGCCCGATATGGAAAACTGGTGTCCCCAATTAAAAATATCCCGTTAGGATGTAAAGATGCAAATGTAAAGCATGTCCTGTCTTTTCGGAGACAGGCATTTTTACTTCTGAATAAACCAGGGCAGGTGATTGATGTTGCCTGGAGTTTCAGTGTGGAGGGGATGAATTGTGTTGTATTTGTTAGCTCTGACACAATGCGGTGTTTTAACTGTGGTGAACACGGACACCAAAGGAGATCTTGCCCGGGGAAAAACCCCACAGCTGAAGCCAGTCAGGAGCAAGGTACTGATGACAGGCAAGAGGCTGGGGATGTTGGGGGTGAACGGGAGGATGAGTCGGCTCCCCCGTTGCAGCGGCAGCCGGTGACTGCAGATAACGGGGAGCCGCTGAATGGGATGGAGACGCCAACAACATGGCCGAAGCTGAAGAGACTCAACCACGGTCTCTCACAAGGAGTTACTGAAAGTAACGAGCCATTTGTTGAGGTAACTAAAAAGAAAAAAAAGAAAAAAACTGGTCTGCCAAATGACGAGCGGGGAACAGAGCAGAGGCCTGGGCCTGGGCTGGGGGGGAGCCTGCAGTCTCAGGCGGGAGTGTCTGGCCCTCCTGTAATGGAGGGAGAGGAGAGCGGCACGGTGACGGGCTCCAAACCTGGCTCTGTGCAGCGCTCATCTTTCCCTGGGCCCCCGCAAGCGGAGGCAGCGATGAAGGCTGTGGATGTGCTGGGAGGAGAAGAGAGTGGCGCTGTAGAGGGGGGAAAAGCCGGGGAGGAACTGGTAGCCGTGGATGGTGGAACAGACAGCGAGGATGGAGCTGAGGAAATAGAGGGGGAGCTCTCTGACTCCTCGTTTATCTCTGACATCCTTGACAGCCAACCCGTTAATAGGGGTAAAGAAGTTTATTCCCTTGAAAAAATCAATCAGTTTTTGGAAAATACAAAAGGAAAAAGGGGGATTGAAATTGAAAACTTCTTCCCAGATCTGAGACTATTCCTCCATTCAGCGCACGTTGTTACACGAAAGGCAACATTGGAAGAATTTGACCAGAAAAAGAGGTACCGTCTTAAGAAATATGTGCAAATGATAAAGAGAAAGATCGTTAAAGTTCCTTAAAATCTCTTATTTTTAATGGATACCTCATTTAAGTTATTTTTTACAGTTACCTGTTTTACTCTGTCAGTTTTATTCCTTTTAGCCGCTATGGAAAAGTGCGTCTTTATTTCTTTTAATGTAAATGGCTGCAGACAGTCTTTTAAAAGGGCGCAGCTGTGTGAGTTGTTAGAGCAGAAGCGGGCGGGGGTCGCGCTGCTGCAGGAGACGCACTCAGACAGGGAGAATGAGGCGGCGTGGCTGGCAGAGTGGAAGGGGCCGTGTGTGCTGAGCCACGGCTCAAGCACCAGTGCAGGCGTGGCGATTTTATTTAAACCCAGCCTAGGAACAACAATTTTAACCGTTGAAGAGATTGAAAAGGGGAGACTTTTAAAAGTGAGAGTAAGGCTGGGTGACACGGTTTTTGTTTTTATTAATATTTATGCACCAAATAATGGGAGAGAACGAATTTTAATTTTTAATAAATTGAAGAACGTTCTTTTAAGTATTGATAATGATGATGTGGTGGTGGTGGGAGGAGATTTTAACTGCACTATTGAGTTTAATAAGGATAGAAACAATGAGGAACCCAATCCCCAATCCTCGCGTGAATTAGCTGCAGTTCTTCGGTTCAGTGGCCTGGTTGATGTGTGGAGGTGTATGCATCCCAACACAAGACAATACACCTGGTCTCATTGTCGAGCACAACAAATATATAGAGCCAGGTTAGACCGTTTCTATACATCACACACTCACCTGAATAAGTTTATTAAAGCCAGCATCATCCCCAGTAGCCTCTCTGATCACCACTGTCTGTTAGTTACAGTAATACTTAACCCTGACTCTCATAATATCTCCTACTGGCATTTTAATGCAAAGTTATTATTAGACACAAATTTTGTAAAACAATTTCATCAATTTTGGGACATATGGAAAAAAGAAAAAACAAATTATAAAAATTTGAGGCAGTGGTGGGACATTGGTAAAACACAGATTAAGATCTTTTGCCAGCAGTACACACTCAACTCAACCGGGTCACTGAACGCAGCAGTGAGAGAGCTGGAGAATAAAGTTCTCCAGTTAGAGAGCAGCCTGGACACTGACCACCAGGAGCAGACCCTGGAAACCCTGAGGGAGCAGAGACACATGCTAGGCAGCCTGCTGAAGGAGAAAGTGAAGGGGGCGCTGGTGCGCTCTCGCTTCATGGAGTTTAGGGATATGGATACCCCCTCCAACTTCTTTTTTGGTTTGGAAAGACGGAGAGCGGACAGCCGGCAGATGCACTGCATCCGGACACCTTGTGGAAGGGAGCTGTACAGCAGGGAGGAGATCAGCAAGGAGGCTGTAAAGTTCTATACTGAACTGTATAGAAAAGAGGTGTGTGATCAGCAGGAGACAGACCTACTGCTCCAGGGTTTGCCCAGCCTGAGTAAAGAAGAACAAAGCACTTTAGACCAACCTGTAACTTATCAGGAGCTGACTGCTGCTCTTACACAACTGTCAAATGGAAAAGCTCCAGGCATTGATGGACTGACTGCTGAATTTTATAAACACTTCTGGACAGTAATTGGAGAGGACTTTGTGCAGGTGCTGGGGGAGAGCCTCCAAGATAAAGAACTGCCCCTCAGCTGCAGGAGGGCAGTGATTACACTGCTGCCCAAGAAGGGGGACCTTTGTTTACTCAAAAACTGGAGACCTGTTTCGCTTTTATGCTCAGATTTTAAAATATTTTCAAGATGTCTGACCAATAGACTCAGAAGGTGTATAGGAGCAGTAATCCACATGGACCAAACATACTGTATACCGGGACGATCAATTTTTGATAATTTGTTTTTAATTAGAGATTTTATATCAATAGCTAATGAAGGTGATGTGAATGTCGGACTGGTCTCACTAGATCAGGAGAAAGCTTTTGATAGAGTCGACCACACATATCTTTTTAAAACCCTGGAAGCCTTCGGGTTTGGCCCTGTTTTTATTTCTTATATCCAGCTTTTAAATGAAAATGTTTTTAGCATTTTAAAGATTAACAATGGGCTGAGTCAGCCTTTCCCAGTATGCAGGGGTATTAGGCAAGGCTGCTCCCTGTCTGGCATGCTGTATTCGCTGGCCATAGAGCCCCTATTGCACTTGCTAAGGGGTCGGTTGGTTGGCTGGGTAGTGCCTTTCTCACCCTCTCCTGTTGCAGTGAAGGTGTCCGCATATGCAGATGATGTAAACGTGTTTGTGTGCAGTGACGGGGACATCGAGGTGCTACAGCAGAGCCTGCACACTTTCCAAAATGCATCTACTGCAAGAGTAAATTGGGCAAAGTGTGACACCTTCCTGTCAGGTAGCTGGCGTGATTGCACACCCCCTGTCCTGCCAGAGGCGCTGCGATGGGACAGGACAGGAATTAAAGTGCTGGGGGTGTTTTTTGGAGTAGAGAATTATATGGAAAAAAACTGGGAGGGCCTGGTGGACAGGGTGAAAGGGCGGCTGCAGAGATGGAGGGGACTGCTGACCCAGCTGTCTTTTAGGGGAAGGGTCCTGGTGATCAATAATCTTGTCGCCTCCACGCTGTGGCACAGGATGGTGTGTCTAGACCCTCCCCGTGGCATGACGCAGGAGATCCAAAGAATGCTGCTGGAGTTCTTCTGGAATGGAAGACATTGGCTGAGGCCAGCGGTCCTGTATCTCCCCACTGATGAAGGAGGGCAGGGGTTGGTCAGCATTGCCAACAGGGTGGCAGCCTTTAGACTGCAGGCGGTTCAGAGGCTCCTGTACGCTGGGGAGGAGGCTCATTGGAAGAGGCTGGCATGTTCTTTCCTCAGCAGAGTAGGGGGGCTGGGGATAGATAAGCACCTGTTTTTAATTGAGAGTACCGGACTAGCTAAAACAGGTCTCCCTTCTTTTTATTTGAGTGTTTTAGATGCCTGGAGAGCAGTGAAGGTGGAGAGAGATGAGGGTGCTCTGACAGGCAAGGTCTTGTTGGAAGAACCCCTTTTCTTTAACCCACTATTCCCGGTGCGTTTCTTTCAGTCAATGACGCTCTGTACCAGCTTTGTGAAGGCAGGAGTCACTAGGCTGAGACACCTGATTAATTTTGAGCTTTCCTGCTGGCTGACTGCTACACAGCTGGCTGGGCGGCTGGGCTGGCACTCTGAGAGGCTGGTAGAGAAGATGGTTAGTGAGCTGAGAAACTCTCTCCCCCCCAGACTCAGGGAGGCTTTGAGGGAGGAGGTATCCAGTGTCACAGGGCAGAGACCAGATTTCATTTTTCCAGGTCTGCTAGTGTGTCCAGTAGTAGGTGAAGGAGAGGGAGGAAATGAGGGAACACTATTAAATTCAAATACAGTTAAAGTTTTTAATTTTGACACAGCAGAGAGTAAGAAAGTCTACCAGCTATGTGTGAAGGCATCTCATTTCAATCAGTTGAAGGGGATGGTGGATTCAGGGTGGAGAGCATGTCTGGAGGTAGAGGAGGGGCACAAGCCAGTGTGGAGGGTTTTGTATAAACTGCCCCTCACCAAGAGAGCGGGGGACCTGCAGTGGAGGATCCTGCACTGTATTGTGTCCACTGGCAGGTTTCTCCACAGAGTTGATGCTAGCATTAGCTCAGAGTGCTGCTTCTGCTCTGCAGAGGAAACAGTGTTTCATATGTATAGTGAGTGTGTCAGGCTAAGACCCCTCTTCCATCTCCTTCAGGAGCTCCTGCAGGGCTTAGGCGAGGTTTTCACAAAAGAGCTTTTTATCTTTGGGGTTCCCTACAGTTTTAAAAAGAGAAACAGGTGTGTTTTAATTAATTTTATAATGGGGCAGGCAAAGCTAGCCATTTTAAAATCTAGGAAGAATAGCATCTCTGGGGCCGGGCTGACTGATGTTGTGGTGCAGTTCAGGGTGCTGGTGGTCAGCCGGATCAGAGTGGATTTTAATTTTTTAAAACTAAATAATAACCTGGAAGACTTCCAGGAGAGGTGGTGTGTGGGAGATGCCTTATGTGCTGTGAGTGAGGAAGGGGAGCTCCAGGTTTTGTTCTAAACTGTATACATTTTTATTTTTCATTGTGATTTTTTTATTTTTTTTGGTTAGAATCTATTTTTAAGGGAAATATAAATTAATGTAGTGTTTTTATCTGTTTAATGGTTTTTTGATTGAAATAGTTAATAAAGGATCTTAAAACCTCTCTCTCTACTCTCTCCTTTCCATCTCTCTCTCTCTCCTCTCTCCTTTCCATCTCTCTCTCTCTACTCTCTCCTTTCCATCTCTCTCTCTCTCTACTCTCTCCTTTCCATCTCTCTCTCTACTCTCTCCTTTCCATCTCTCTCTCTACTTTCCATCTCTCTCTCTACTCTCTCCTTTCCATCTCTCTCTCTCTACTCTCTCCTTTCCATCTCTCTCTCTCTCTCTCTACTCTCTCCTTTCCATCTCTCTCTCTACTCTCTCCTTTCCATCTCTCTCTCTCTCTACTCTCTCCTTTCCATCTCTCTCTACTCTATCCTTTCCATCTCTCTCTCTCTACTCTCTCCTTTCCATCTCTCTCTCTCTCTACTCTCTCCTTTCCATCTCTCTCTCTCTCTACTCTCTCCTTTCCATCTCTCTCTCTCCTCTCTCCTTTCCATCTCTCTCTCTACTCTCTCCTTTCCATCTCTCTCTCTCTCTACTCTCTCCTTTCCATCTCTCTCTCTCTCTCCTCTCTCCTTTCCATCTCTCTCTCTACTCTCTCCTTTCCATCTCTCTCTCTCTCTACTCTCTCCTTTCCATCTCTCTCTACTCTCTCCTTTCCATCTCTCTCTCTCTCTACTCTATCCTTTCCATCTCTCTCTCTCTCTACTCTCTCCTTTCCATCTCTCTCTACTCTCTCCTTTCCATCTCTCTCTCTCTCTACTCTCTCCTTTCCATCTCTCTCTCTCTACTCTCTCCTTTCCATCTCTCTCTCTACTCTCTCCTTTCCATCTCTCTCTCTACTCTCTCCTTTCCATCTCTCTCTCTCTCTACTCTCTCCTTTCCATCTCTCTCTCTCCTCTCTCCTTTCCATCTCTCTCTCCTCTCTCCTTTCCATCTCTCTCTCTCTCTACTCTCTCCTTTCCATCTCTCTCTCTACTCTATCCTTTCCATCTCTCTCTCTACTCTCTCCTTTCCATCTCTCTCTCTCTCTACTCTCTCCTTTCCATCTCTCTCTCTACTCTCTCCTTTCCATCTCTCTCTCTCTCTACTCTCTCCTTTCCATCTCTCTCTCTACTCTCTCCTTTCCATCTCTCTCTCTCTCTACTCTCTCCTTTCCATCTCTCTCTCTACTCTATCCTTTCCATCTCTCTCTCTACTCTCTCCTTTCCATCTCTCTCTCTACTCTCTCCTTTCCATCTCTCTCTCTCCTCTCTCCTTTCCATCTCTCTCTACTCTCTCCTTTCCATCTCTCTCTCTCTCTACTCTCTCCTTTCCATCTCTCTCTCTACTCTCTCCTTTCCATCTCTAGTCTCTCTCTACTCTCTCCTTTCCATCTCTCTCTCTACTCTCTCCTTTCCATCTCTCTCTACTCTCTCCTTTCCATCTCTCTCTCTCCTCTCTCCTTTCCATCTCTCTCTCTCCTCTCTCCTTTCCATCTCTCTCTCCTCTCTCCTTTCCATCTCTCTCTCTCTCTACTCTCTCCTTTCCATCTCTCTCTCTACTCTCTCCTTTCCATCTCTCTCTCTACTCTCTCCTTTCCATCTCTCTCTCTACACTCTCCTTTCCATCTCTCTCTCTCCTCTCTCCTTTCCATCTCTCTCTCTACTCTCTCCTTTCCATCTCTCTCTCTCTCTACTCTCTCCTTTCCATCTCTCTCTCTACTCTCTCCTTTCCATTTCTCTCTCTCCTCTCTCCTTTCCATCTCTCTCTCTACTCTCTCCTTTCCATCTCTCTCTCTACTCTCTCCTTTCCATCTCTCTCTCTCCTCTCTCCTTTCCATCTCTCTCTACTCTCTCCTTTCCATCTCTCTCTCTCTCTACTCTCTCCTTTCCATCTCTCTCTCTACTCTCTCCTTTCCATCTCTCTCTACTCTCTCCTTTCCATCTCTCTCTCTCCTCTCTCCTTTCCATCTCTCTCTCTCCTCTCTCCTTTCCATCTCTCTCTCTACTCTCTCCTTTCCATCTCTCTCTCTCCTCTCTCCTTTCCATCTCTCTCTCTCCTCTCTCCTTTCCATCTCTCTCTCTACTCTCTCCTTTCCATCTCTCTCTCTCTACTCTCTCCTTTCCATCTCTCTCTCTCTCTACTCTCTCCTTTCCATCTCTCTCTCTACTCTCTCCTTTCCATCTCTCTCTCAACTCTCTCCTTTCCATCTCTCTCTCTACTCTCTCCTTTCCATCTCTCTCTCTACTCTCTCCTTTCCATCTCTCTCTCTCTACTCTCTCCTTTCCATCTCTCTCTCTACTCTCTCCTTTCCACCTCTCTCTCTACTCTCTCCTTTCCATCTCTCTCTCTCTACTCTCTCCTTTCCATCTCTCTCTCTACTCTCTCCTTTCCATCTCTCTCTCTACTCTCTCCTTTCCATCTCTCTCTCTACTCTCTCCTTTCCATCTCTCTCTCTACTCTCTCCTTTCCATCTCTCTCTACTCTCTCCTTTCCATCTCTCTCTCTCTACTCTCTCCTTTCCATCTCTCTCTCTCCTCTCTCCTTTCCATCTCTCTCTCTACTCTCTCCTTTCCATCTCTCTCTCTCCTCTCTCCTTTCCATCTCTCTCTCTCCTCTCTCCTTTCCATCTCTCTACTCTCTCCTTTCCATCTCTCCCTCTACTCTCTCCTTTCCATCTCTCTCTACTCTCTCCTTTCCATCTCTCTCTCTACTCTCTCCTTTCCATCTCTCTCTCTCTACTCTCTCCTTTCCATCTCTCTCTCTACTCTCTCCTTTCCATCTCTCTCTCTACTCTCTCCTTTCCATCTCTCTCTCTCCTCTCTCCTTTCCATCTCTCTCTCTCTCTACTCTCTCCTTTCCATCTCTCTCTCTCTCTACTCTCTCTTTTCCATCTCTCTCTCTCTACTCTCTCCTTTCCATCTCTCTCTCTCTCTACTCTCTCCTTTCCATCTCTCTCTCTCTACTCTCTCCTTTCCATCTCTCTCTCTCTACTCTCTCCTTTCCATCTCTCTCTCTCTCTACTCTCTCCTTTCCATCTCTCTCTACTCTCTCCTTTCCATCTCTCTCTCTACTCTCTCCTTTCCATCTCTCTCTCTACTCTCTCCTTTCCATCTCTCTCTCTCTCTCCCCTCTCCTTTCCATCTCTCTCTCTCTCTCTCCTCTCTCCTTTCCATCTCTCTCTCTCCTCTCTCCTTTCCATCTCTCTCTCTCTCTCCTCTCTCTTTTCCATCTCTCTCTCTCTCTCCTCTCTCCTTTCCATCTCTCTCTCTCTCCTCTCTCCTTTCCATCTCTCTCTCTCTCTCTCTCTCTCCTTTCCATCTCTCTCTCTTTTTATCCTCCTTCCTTTCTTTCCTTCTCTCCTTTATCCTCTCTGTCTCTCCTTAACCTTTCCCTCCTTCCCGCCTCGTATCAGATCCTATTAATTTACTAGAGGGGTTATGTCATAAAAGTTCCAGAATGGGGTGAAAATTGCAGCCATATTGGTCAGGGAGAAATCCAAACCATTGTAATGGTGACAGAGGTATAATCCAGAAATCCAAACCATTGTAATGGTGACAGAGGTATAATCCAGAAATCCAAACCATTGTAATGGTGACAGAGGTATATACCAGAAATCCAAACCATTGTAATGGTGACAGAGGTATAATCCAGAAATCCAAACCATTGTAATGGTGACAGAGGTATAATCCAGAAATCCAAACCATTGTAATGGTGACAGAGGTATAATCCAGAAATCCAAACCATTGTAATGGTGACAGAGGTATAATCCAGAAATCCAAACCATTGTAATGGTGACAGAGGTATAATCCAGAAATCCAAACCATTGTAATGGTGACAGAGGTATAATCCAGAAATCCAAACCATTGTAATGGTGACAGAGGTATAATCCAGAAATCCAAACCATTGTAATGGTGACAGAGGTATAATCCAAATTTTTCTTATGCATTAAAATAAAAGGCATGTGATCAGAAATGGTGTAATATAATTATTTTCAACATAAAATATTGTAATTTATAAGATGGCATTGTTGAATAGTAGGCCGTCATTGTAAATAAGAATTTGTTCTTATTTGACTTACCTAGTTAAATAAAGGTTAAATAATTACAAATTTAAAAAATACTCATTTCTGAGTGGCTTGAACAGCATTCTAGAGTGTGCATTATTTCCCTTCATAAACTGGGTGGTTCACGCCCTGAATGCTGATTGGCTGACAGCCATGCTTACCACAGGTATGATAAAACATGTATTTTTACTACTCTAATTACATTGGTTATGTTGTGCCTAAGAACAGCCCTTAGCCGTGGTATATTTGCCATATACCACACCCCCTTGTGCCTTATTGCTTAAATAACCTATAACACACGGTATATCAGCACAGTAACATTGTTGAAAGTGATTTTCATAATATTAAGCTATGGTGGTTTTGGTTAGATAAACTAGCATGTAGGTTTGTTTGGTTACCAAGGCAACTACTGTAGCTATCTAACAAAGTTTCCAGCTACTTCAGTGGATGTTGAACACATTTCTAAAGACAAATTACATACACTTGGCGCCGCCCTGCTGGTCGCCTTTTAAGCAGCTCCCGTTGTTCTGCATTAATTGTTGTTTTAGTTCGTTTTCTTTCGTCTATTTTCTTTAGTTTTATTTTTTATTTTGCTACAGTCGAACTATAACAGTTCAGGATTATGGATTTTATGGATTTTATCGCAGCTGAACGTCGACAGGAGTCGTCAACTGTTATTGTTTACAGCAGAGCCCAGCTCCTGGATTTAGCCCACGCAGCGCTGCTGCTCCCCAGGGAAAAGTTTGATATTCCGGACGAGTTGAAAAGACGACGCCGTGGATGCAGGGCGGGATTGAAATGTAAGGCAAAGCGGAGGAGGTTCAAGTACAAGCCGGCTATACCATCTATTATTATGGGCAATGTGAGGTGTCTACATAACAAGATGGATGAGTTGGCGGGACTTGTTCGTGGACAAAGGATTTATCGGGAAACGAGCCTAATGTGTTTTACTGAGACTTGGCTGAACGTAACATCCCCATACAGAACGTCACTATCGACGGTTTCCAGACCATCAGAGCGGACAGGGATCGCGTCTCTTCCGGTAAGAGTAAGGGTGGTGGGCTGGCTTTATTAGTTAACAACAGATGGTGTCATCCGAACCATATTACTCTTAAGGAACAGTTTTGTAGCCCGGACATTGAGCTGCTAGCCGTTAGCCTGAGACCCTACTATTTGCCGAGAGAATTCACGGCGACCATCTCTCTCTCCTCTCTCCTTTCCATCTCTCTCTCTCTCTACTCTCTCCTTTCCATCTCTCTCTCTACTCTCTCCTTTCCATCTCTCTCTCTACTCTCTCCTTTCCATCTCTCTCTCTACACTCTCCTTTCCATCTCTCTCTCTCCTCTCTCCTTTCCATCTCTCTCTCTACTCTCTCCTTTCCATCTCTCTCTCTCTCTACTCTCTCCTTTCCATCTCTCTCTCTACTCTCTCCTTTCCATTTCTCTCTCTCCTCTCTCCTTTCCATCTCTCTCTCTACTCTCTCCTTTCCATCTCTCTCTCTACTCTCTCCTTTCCATCTCTCTCTCTCCTCTCTCCTTTCCATCTCTCTCTACTCTCTCCTTTCCATCTCTCTCTCTCTCTACTCTCTCCTTTCCATCTCTCTCTCTACTCTCTCCTTTCCATCTCTCTCTACTCTCTCCTTTCCATCTCTCTCTCTCCTCTCTCCTTTCCATCTCTCTCTCTCCTCTCTCCTTTCCATCTCTCTCTCTACTCTCTCCTTTCCATCTCTCTCTCTCCTCTCTCCTTTCCATCTCTCTCTCTCCTCTCTCCTTTCCATCTCTCTCTCTCTCTCTCTCTCTCCTTTCCATCTCTCTCTCTTTTTATCCTCCTTCCTTTCTTTCCTTCTCTCCTTTATCCTCTCTGTCTCTCCTTAACCTTTCCCTCCTTCCCGCCTCGTATCAGATCCTATTAATTTACTAGAGGGGTTATGTCATAAAAGTTCCAGAATGGGGTGAAAATTGCAGCCATATTGGTCAGGGAGAAATCCAAACCATTGTAATGGTGACAGAGGTATAATCCAGAAATCCAAACCATTGTAATGGTGACAGAGGTATAATCCAGAAATCCAAACCATTGTAATGGTGACAGAGGTATATACCAGAAATCCAAACCATTGTAATGGTGACAGAGGTATAATCCAGAAATCCAAACCATTGTAATGGTGACAGAGGTATAATCCAGAAATCCAAACCATTGTAATGGTGACAGAGGTATAATCCAGAAATCCAAACCATTGTAATGGTGACAGAGGTATAATCCAGAAATCCAAACCATTGTAATGGTGACAGAGGTATAATCCAGAAATCCAAACCATTGTAATGGTGACAGAGGTATAATCCAGAAATCCAAACCATTGTAATGGTGACAGAGGTATAATCCAGAAATCCAAACCATTGTAATGGTGACAGAGGTATAATCCAAATTTTTCTTATGCATTAAAATAAAAGGCATGTGATCAGAAATGGTGTAATATAATTATTTTCAACATAAAATATTGTAATTTATAAGATGGCATTGTTGAATAGTAGGCCGTCATTGTAAATAAGAATTTGTTCTTATTTGACTTACCTAGTTAAATAAAGGTTAAATAATTACAAATTTAAAAAATACTCATTTCTGAGTGGCTTGAACAGCATTCTAGAGTGTGCATTATTTCCCTTCATAAACTGGGTGGTTCACGCCCTGAATGCTGATTGGCTGACAGCCATGCTTACCACAGGTATGATAAAACATGTATTTTTACTACTCTAATTACATTGGTTATGTTGTGCCTAAGAACAGCCCTTAGCCGTGGTATATTTGCCATATACCACACCCCCTTGTGCCTTATTGCTTAAATAACCTATAACACACGGTATATCAGCACAGTAACATTGTTGAAAGTGATTTTCATAATATTAAGCTATGGTGGTTTTGGTTAGATAAACTAGCATGTAGGTTTGTTTGGTTACCAAGGCAACTACTGTAGCTATCTAACAAAGTTTCCAGCTACTTCAGTGGATGTTGAACACATTTCTAAAGACAAATTACATACACTTGGCGCCGCCCTGCTGGTCGCCTTTTAAGCAGCTCCCGTTGTTCTGCATTAATTGTTGTTTTAGTTCGTTTTCTTTCGTCTATTTTCTTTAGTTTTATTTTTTATTTTGCTACAGTCGAACTATAACAGTTCAGGATTATGGATTTTATGGATTTTATCGCAGCTGAACGTCGACAGGAGTCGTCAACTGTTATTGTTTACAGCAGAGCCCAGCTCCTGGATTTAGCCCACGCAGCGCTGCTGCTCCCCAGGGAAAAGTTTGATATTCCGGACGAGTTGAAAAGACGACGCCGTGGATGCAGGGCGGGATTGAAATGTAAGGCAAAGCGGAGGAGGTTCAAGTACAAGCCGGCTATACCATCTATTATTATGGGCAATGTGAGGTGTCTACATAACAAGATGGATGAGTTGGCGGGACTTGTTCGTGGACAAAGGATTTATCGGGAAACGAGCCTAATGTGTTTTACTGAGACTTGGCTGAACGTAACATCCCCATACAGAACGTCACTATCGACGGTTTCCAGACCATCAGAGCGGACAGGGATCGCGTCTCTTCCGGTAAGAGTAAGGGTGGTGGGCTGGCTTTATTAGTTAACAACAGATGGTGTCATCCGAACCATATTACTCTTAAGGAACAGTTTTGTAGCCCGGACATTGAGCTGCTAGCCGTTAGCCTGAGACCCTACTATTTGCCGAGAGAATTCACGGCGACCATTGCTGTTATTGTTTACATCCCGCCCTCTGCTGACGCAAACGCAGCGTGTGATGTCATCCACTCTGTTATCGCGAGGTTACAGACAGCGCATCCCAGTGCTTTCTTTGCAATTTCGGGAGATTTTAACCATGCATCTCTCTCTTCCACGCTGCCCACGTTCAAACAGTTCGTGAAGTGCCCAACCAGGAATAATAAAACTCTGGACTTGTTATATGCTAATGTGAAGGATGCATACAACTCCACTGCACTCCCTCCCCTCGGTAGATCGGATCACAACCTTGTCCACCTCACCCCACTCTACAGGCCTATGGCCCAACAGCAGCCTGCAACCACCAGGACTATTAGGAGATGGTCCCCGGAGGCGAATGAGGCCCTACAGGACTGCTTTGAAACAACAGACTGGGATGTGCTCTGTGAGGCTCATGGGGAGGACATCGATGGACTCACTGACTGCATAACAGACTATATTAATTTTTGTGTAGACAACACTGTACCCACCAGGAAGGTACGCTGTTTCCCAAACAATAAACCCAGGGTCACCAGCGACCTGAAGGCCCTGCTGAATGAGAAGAAGAGGGCCTTCAAGGAGAAGGACAAGGACAAATTGAAATGCGTCCAGAGGGAGCTGAAGTTGCGGATTGCTGAGGGGAAGAGAGTGTATAAGGAGAAGATGGAGGACAAGCTGAGGCAGAGCCAGGTGAGAGAGGTGTGGAAGGGTATGAGAAATATCACTGGCTTCAAAAAGTCAAACAGTGGGCAGACGGAGGGGACCCAGGACAGAGCCAATGAGCTGAACCAATTTTTTAACAGGTTCGATACTGGCCCTGTCCACCTCCCCTCCAGCTCCCCAGACCACACACCCTCACGGCTATCCCACCCCCACTTTGCTCACAGCACCTCTGCTGAGACAATCAGTGACCCCACCTCCGCCCCTGCCCCCCCTGGACTGATCCTCAACACCCCCCTTCCCCCCACCTCCCCACCTGGGCTGGCTTTCACCACCAACCAAGTGAAGAGAGAGCTGGAGAGACTACACCAGTGGAAAGCGGCGGGCCCTGATGGCATCAGCCCAAGGGTGCTGAGGGTCTGTGCTGACCAACTGTGTGGAATACTCCAGCGTCTTTTCAACCTTAGCCTGAGCCTAGAAAGGGTCCCTGTGCTGTGGAAAACATCCTGCCTCGTCCCAGTGCCCAAGAAGGCACACCCCACTGTCCTGAATGACTTCAGACCTGTAGCGCTAACATCCCACATCATGAAGACCCTGGAAAGGTTAGTCCTCGCTCACCTTAGACCCCTGGTGTGTTCATCAATGGACCCCCTGCAGTTCACATATAAGCGCAACATCGGGGTGGATGATGCAATCATCTACCTTCTGCAGAGGGCCTACTCTCACCTGGACAACGCAGGTTGCACTGTGAGGGTCATGTTTTTTGACTTCTCCAGTGCCTTCAATACCATTCAGCCCCTGCTACTGGGTGAGAAGATGAGGAGGATGAAAGTGGAAGCACCCTTAGTCTCCTGGGTCACGGACTACCTGACCGGTAGGCCACAATTTGTGCGACTACAGAGCTGTGTGTCAGAACGGGCAGTTAGCAACACAGGGGCCCCCCAGGGTACGGTCCTGTCCCCCTTCCTGTTCACCCTCTACACCTCAGACTTCAGATATAACTCTGAAACATGCCACCTACAGAAGTTCTCGGATGACTCTGCTATTGTAGGGTGCATCAGGGGTGGGCAGGAGGAGGAGTACAGGAGCACAATCAGTGACTTTGTGTTGTGGTGTGAGCAGAACCACCTTCAGCTCAACATCAGCAAAACGAAGGAGATGGTGGTGGACTTCAGGAGAACCAAGGCACAACTGACTGCAGTCCCTATAAAGGGGATGGATGTGGAAATGGTTGAGTCATACAAGTTCTTGGGGGTCCATATGGACAACAGACTGGAATGGGCCGGTAACACCGGGGCCCTGTACAAAAAGGGCCAGAGCCAACTCTACTTTCTGAGGAGGCTCAGGTCCTTCAACGTGTGCAGTAAACTACTGCATACCTTCTACCAGTCTGTGGTGGCCAGTGCCATCTTTTTTGCAGTGGTGTGCTGGGGAGCAAACATCAAAGCCGGTGATGCTTCTCGGGTAAATAAGCTGATCAGGAAGGCTAGCTCTGTCCTGGGGATGAGCCTTGACACTCTAGAGGAGGTGGCGGAGAGACGGATCCTGGCCAAACTGCTGGCCATCATGGACAACGTCACCCACCCTCTGCACGCTATGGTTATGACGCAGAGGAGCTCTTTCAGTCACAGACTGATCCCACCACGGTGTGCCAGAGAGCGCCACAGGAGGTCCTTCCTGCCGGCGGCTATGAGACTATATAATGCCTCACCGGGGTGCCGTGCCGTCGGCAACATAGATCTGGAACTGTTGGGGTGCTAGGACCTAGTTTAACAATTATGCATCCATCCGTGAGTAACTCTGTTCCGTCAGCACTCATCCACTCAGGACCTACTTATTCATACAGGTCTGTATATACATACCCATGTACAGTTGTTATATTATATCACATGCAATATTGTAAGTAATTATTGGACCTAGGCATTCACTCAGGAATGCATATTAGTATCCTGCCAGTTGCACCTTTTCTCATTGCTTTTAGTATATCAAATGTGCAATAAGTGCAGTTGTCTGTAATTAAACCCTGCGCACTAAGGACTGTATTTTAAGGGAATTACTATTATTACCCCAATGATATCATACACACATTTAGCTATTAAAGTATCTCTTCCTGTCATTTACCTGTACAGTTTGTGTAAACATGCAAGTATTCACTTATCTGTAAATATAACTGTATACCTAACTGTACAGCTAATTTAACCATGAAAAATTTTCACTTACCTGTTCATTTACCCAGTCTGTCTATTAAGTAAACTATTATTACCCTCGCTCATATCATACGCATTAGCTACTGAAGTATTTCTCTGCCATCAACCTGTATAGTATAGTTAACCATCCAACATCCACCAATGTATAGTGTACATATTCAGCCAACCACTCATACTACGCAATGTCCTTTTATAGCTTTTTTTTGCACTCCAGATATCCTGTATTTCTATACTTTTTCATACTGCCGCTCTATGTATCATGTACCGTGTATCTGTCTTTTGTGTACTTTCGTTGTGGCATTTTGCACCTGCCCTGTGTTTTGTTGTAGCTGCTTGACAATGAAATTTCCCCCCCGGGGATCAATAAAGTACCTATCTATCTATCTATCTATCTATCTATCTATCTATCTATCTATCTATCTATCTATCTATCTATCTATCTATCTATCTATCTATCTATCTATCTATCTATCAAATGAACACATTTCTAGCAGCAAATGTGTTAATTATAGCCATGGTATAAAAGGGACAATCAACTTGGGGCTCTATGTGTTCTCTGGAAAATAATGGAACTCCATAGAAGTTGTTCCGCTCCACTAGCATGTCATGGAACATACAGTACCTTCCACATTGTTAACTGTTTTCCATAGAACATGTGTATAAAACCCATAAACTGTATTTATAATTATGTAAGGTATAATTAATTAATTAATACAGTTTATGGGTTTTATACACATTTCCTTTATACTAAATATATGTAAACAGACCATAAATGTCAATTTTTGTTTGTTGGCTGTGGATTGTGGACTGGTACAGAGAATACATCAGGTACGTACCTATAATCATAGATCAGATGTAAGTCCTATCATCAACTGATTTGAGCCAGTGTATGGCTGTGGATTGTGGACTGGTACAGAGAATACATCAGGTACGTACCTATAATCATAGATCAGATGTAAGTCCTATCATCAACTGATTTGAGCCAGTGTATGGCTGTGGATTGTGGACTGGTACAGAGAATACATCAGGTACGTACCTATAATCATAGATCAGATGTAAGTCCTATCATCAACTGATTTGAGCCAGTGTATGGCTGTGGATTGACTGCATTGTTTGAATGGAATATTGGCATTTAATGAAAAACATGTCTGGAATAATTTCTCTAAAACTGGCAGGCTAGCTAACACACATAGAGTGCAGATACATTCTTCACATTCATTATTTTACTCAATATCTTCTCACAGCACTGGCAAACCCTGGTTGACCAACTCCCTGACCAACATGGCTGACCTTTGGACCATCTGAAGAAGGTTCAGCCCATTCTAGTATTCTACTGTTACGGTCCAGAGCCACCGAACATGTCGGTGTGTGTGTTGCGGCCGGTCGGGACGGGGGACTTGGCCAGGAAATAATACACATTTCCCCCCGAGGAAGACTGACACAAGCACGTATTGTGACAAGCTAGATAAGTGTCGTCGGGAGGGGCTGGTGAGTTGTAGCCGGGCCACAGCGCTGTTCCGTCGGGATGTCGGGACCTGGCTCTCGGAGGAGCGGCTCCAGCAGCAGACTCCGGCTGACAGGTAGCTAGCTAGCTAGCTAACTACAACACGGTGCATGTTGTCTGCCGGCGGACAGAGGACTGCCAGCTAGCAGCATTAACTAGCCTGTCGATTAGCTAGCTACAGTAGGGAACGTTAGCTAGTCCGGGGACTAGTGGTATTAGTTAACTAGTTAACAAAACAACCAACCGGCTATATACATAACTAGCTGGTGTGGTAACATTAACGTTACCTAGCTATTTAGATAGCAGGCATCTAATATTAACACGCTACTTAGAGTCTGCCAAAGCCATTGTAACAGCCATGTCCAACGTGTTCTGCTATCTATCTATCTATCTATCTATCTATCTATCTATCTATCTATCTATCTATCTATCTATCTATCTATCTATCTATCTATCTAACTATCTAACTATCTAACTAACTAACTAACTAGATAAGTGTCCTCAGGAGGAGCTGAACGATAATCCGACGGCCAACAACCGTTTAGTTGAGTATGGAGCGGTGTCCTTCTGACACGGTGGCCTAACTAGACTATCCATTAACTATTCTAGATAACTAACTCCCCTACAACTGACTTGATACTTAACTACCTAGCTAGCCGTCTAACCTGGCTAACCAGCCGTCTAACCTGGCTAACCAGCCGTCTAACCTGGCTAACCAGCCGTCTAACCTGGCTAACCAGCCGTCTAACCTGGCTAACCAGCCGTCTAACCTGGCTAACCAGCCGTCTAACCTGGCTAACCAGCCGTCTAACCTGGCTAACCAGCCGTCTAACCTGGCTAACCAGCCGTCTAACCTGGCTAACCAGCTAGCGTTTAGAGATGTAGCTAGCTAGCAACTAGTTGGCCAGGTTTCTAACAGTTAGAAGTTGAATAGTTTGTTCATAGTTAGCCAGTAACGTTAGTTAGCCAGATAATGAGTTACTGGGTGTTCAGTAAACATGTCACACCCAGAGTGTTGGCCCACATGTATTAGACAGTACTGTATTAGTGTGAACCAGTGTACTAGGCTCAGTCCACACTGCAGAAACATGTATTAGACAGTACTGTAGCAGTGTGAACCAGTGTACTAGGCTCAGTCCACACTGCAGAAACATGTATTAGACAGTACTGTAGCAGTGTGAACCAGTGTACTAGGCTCAGTCCACACCGCAGAAACATGTATTAGACAGTACTGTAGCAGTGTGAACCAGTGTACTAGGCTCAGTCCACACTGCAGAAACATGTATTAGACAGTACTGTAGCAGTGTGAACCAGTGTACTAGGCTCAGTCCACACTGCAGAAACATGTATTAGACAGTACTGTAGCAGTGTGAACCAGTGTACTAGGCTCAGTCCACACAGCAGAAACATGTATTAGACAGTAGTGTATTAGTGTGAACCAGTGTACTAGGCTCAGTCCACACTGCAGAAACATGTATTAGACAGTACTGTAGCAGTGTGAACCAGTGTACTAGGCTCAGTCCACACTGCAGAAACATGTATTAGACAGTACTGTAGCAGTGTGAACCAGTGTACTAGGCTCAGTCCACACAGCAGAAACATGTATTAGACAGTACTGTAGCAGTGTGAACCAGTGTACTAGGCTCAGTCCACACAGCAGAAACATGTATTAGACAGTACTGTAGCAGTGTGAACCAGTGTACTAGGCTCAGTCCACACAGCAGAAACATGTATTAGACAGTACTGTAGCAGTGTGAACCAGTGTACTAGGCTCAGTCCACACCGCAGAAACATGTATTAGACAGTACTGTAGCAGTGTGAACCAGTGTACTAGGCTCAGTCCACACAGCAGAAACATGTATTAGACAGTACTGTAGCAGTGTGAACCAGTGTACTAGGCTCAGTCCACACCGCAGAAACATGTATTAGACAGTAGTGTAGCAGTGTGAACCAGTGTACTAGGCTCAGTCCACACCGCAGAAACATGTATTAGACAGTACTGTAGCAGTGTGAACCAGTGTACTAGGCTCAGTCCACACCGCAGAAACATGTATTAGACAGTAGTCTAGCAGTGTGAACCAGTGTACTAGGCTCAGTCCACACTGCAGAAACATGTATTAGACAGTACTGTAGCAGTGTGAACCAGTGTACTAGGCTCAGTCCACACAGCAGAAACATGTATTAGACAGTAGTGTAGCAGTGTGAACCAGTGTACTAGGCTCAGTCCACACAGCAGAAACATGTATTAGACAGTACTGTAGCAGTGTGAACCAGTGTACTAGGCTCAGTCCACACCGCAGAAACATGTATTAGACAGTACTGTAGCAGTGTGAACCAGTGTACTAGGCTCAGTCCACACCGCAGAAACATGTATTAGACAGTACTGTAGCAGTGTGAACCAGTGTACTAGGCTCAGTCCACACCGCAGAAACATGTATTAGACAGTAGTGTAGCAGTGTGAACCAGTGTACTAGGCTCAGTCCACACAGCAGAAACATGTATTAGACAGTACTGTAGCAGTGTGAACCAGTGTACTAGGCTCAGTCCACACAGCAGAAACATGTATTAGAGAGTACTGTAGCAGTGTGAACCAGTGTACTAGGCTCAGTCCACACCGCAGAAACATGTATTAGACAGTACTGTAGCAGTGTGAACCAGTGTACTAGGCTCAGTCCACACCGCAGAAACATGTATTAGACAGTAGTGTAGCAGTGTGAACCAGTGTACTAGGCTCAGTCCACACAGCAGAAACATGTATTAGACAGTACTGTAGCAGTGTGAACCAGTGTACTAGGCTCAGTCCACACCGCAGAAACATGTATTAGACAGTAGTGTAGCAGTGTGAACCAGTGTACTAGGCTCAGTCCACACAGCAGAAACATGTATTAGACAGTACTGTAGCAGTGTGAACCAGTGTACTAGGCTCAGTCCACACAGCAGAAACATGTATTAGACAGTAGTGTAGCAGTGTGAACCAGTGTACTAGGCTCAGTCCACACAGCAGAAACATGTATTAGACAGTAGTGTAGCAGTGTGAACCAGTGTACTAGGCTCAGTCCACACCGCAGAAACATGTATTAGACAGTACTGTAGCAGTGTGAACCAGTGTACTAGGCTCAGTCCACACCGCAGAAACATGTATTAGACAGTACTGTAGCAGTGTGAACCAGTGTACTAGGCTCAGTCCACACCGCAGAAACATGTATTAGACAGTAGTGTATTAGTGTGAACCAGTGTACTAGGCTCAGTCCACACCGCAGAAACATGTATTAGACAGTACTGTAGCAGTGTGAACCAGTGTACTAGGCTCAGTCCACACCGCAGAAACATGTATTAGACAGTAGTCTAGCAGTGTGAACCAGTGTACTAGGCTCAGTCCACACAGCAGAAACATGTATTAGACAGTACTGTAGCAGTGTGAACCAGTGTACTAGGCTCAGTCCACACCGCAGAAACATGTATTAGACAGTACTGTAGCAGTGTGAACCAGTGTACTAGGCTCAGTCCACACCGCAGAAACATGTATTAGACAGTACTGTAGCAGTGTGAACCAGTGTACTAGGCTCAGTCCACACAGCAGGAACATGTATTAGACAGTACTGTAGCAGTGTGAACCAGTGTACTAGGCTCAGTCCACACTGCAGAAACATGTATTAGACAGTAGTGTAGCAGTGTGAACCAGTGTACTAGGCTCAGTCCACACCGCAGAAACATGTATTAGACAGTACTGTAGCAGTGTGAACCAGTGTACTAGGCTCAGTCCACACCGCAGAAACATGTATTAGACAGTACTGTAGCAGTGTGAACCAGTGTACTAGGCTCAGTCCACACCGCAGAAACATGTATTAGACAGTACTGTAGCAGTGTGAACCAGTGTACTAGGCTCAGTCCACACCGCAGAAACATGTATTAGACAGTAGTGTATTAGTGTGAACCAGTGTACTAGGCTCAGTCCACACCGCAGAAACATGTATTAGACAGTACTGTAGCAGTGTGAACCAGTGTACTAGGCTCAGTCCACACCGCAGAAACATGTATTAGACAGTAGTCTAGCAGTGTGAACCAGTGTACTAGGCTCAGTCCACACAGCAGAAACATGTATTAGACAGTACTGTAGCAGTGTGAACCAGTGTACTAGGCTCAGTCCACACAGCAGAAACATGTATTAGACAGTACTGTAGCAGTGTGAACCAGTGTACTAGGCTCAGTCCACACAGCAGAAACATGTATTAGACAGTACTGTAGCAGTGTGAACCAGTGTACTAGGCTCAGTCCACACCGCAGAAACATGTATTAGACAGTACTGTAGCAGTGTGAACCAGTGTACTAGGCTCAGTCCACACCGCAGAAACATGTATTAGACAGTACTGTAGCAGTGTGAACCAGTGTACTAGGCTCAGTCCACACCGCAGAAACATGTATTAGACAGTAGTGTATTAGTGTGAACCAGTGTACTAGGCTCAGTCCACACCGCAGAAACATGTATTAGACAGTACTGTAGCAGTGTGAACCAGTGTACTAGGCTCAGTCCACACCGCAGAAACATGTATTAGACAGTAGTCTAGCAGTGTGAACCAGTGTACTAGGCTCAGTCCACACAGCAGAAACATGTATTAGACAGTACTGTAGCAGTGTGAACCAGTGTACTAGGCTCAGTCCACACAGCAGAAACATGTATTAGACAGTACTGTAGCAGTGTGAACCAGTGTACTAGGCTCAGTCCACACAGCAGAAACATGTATTAGACAGTACTGTAGCAGTGTGAACCAGTGTACTAGGCTCAGTCCACACAGCAGAAACATGTATTAGACAGTACTGTAGCAGTGTGAACCAGTGTACTAGGCTCAGTCCACACCGCAGAAACATGTATTAGACAGTACTGTAGCAGTGTGAACCAGTGTACTAGGCTCAGTCCACACCGCAGAAACATGTATTAGACAGTAGTGTATTAGTGTGAACCAGTGTACTAGGCTCAGTCCACACCGCAGAAACATGTATTAGACAGTACTGTAGCAGTGTGAACCAGTGTACTAGGCTCAGTCCACACCGCAGAAACATGTATTGGACAGTAGTCTAGCAGTGTGAACCAGTGTACTAGGCTCAGTCCACACAGCAGAAACATGTATTAGACAGTACTGTAGCAGTGTGAACCAGTGTACTAGGCTCAGTCCACACAGCAGAAACATGTATTAGACAGTACTGTAGCAGTGTGAACCAGTGTACTAGGCTCAGTCCACACAGCAGAAACATGTATTAGACAGTACTGTAGCAGTGTGAACTAGTGTACTAGGCTCAGTCCACACCGCAGAAACATGTATTAGACAGTACTGTAGCAGTGTGAACCAGTGTACTAGGCTCAGTCCACACCGCAGAAACATGTATTAGACAGTACTGTAGCAGTGTGAACCAGTGTACTAGGCTCAGTCCACACCGCAGAAACATGTATTAGACAGTAGTGTATTAGTGTGAACCAGTGTACTAGGCTCAGTCCACACCGCAGAAACATGTATTAGACAGTACTGTAGCAGTGTGAACCAGTGTACTAGGCTCAGTCCACACCGCAGAAACATGTATTAGACAGTAGTCTAGCAGTGTGAACCAGTGTACTAGGCTCAGTCCACACAGCAGAAACATGTATTAGACAGTACTGTAGCAGTGTGAACCAGTGTACTAGGCTCAGTCCACACAGCAGAAACATGTATTAGACAGTACTGTAGCAGTGTGAACCAGTGTACTAGGCTCAGTCCACACAGCAGAAACATGTATTAGACAGTACTGTAGCAGTGTGAACCAGTGTACTAGGCTCAGTCCACACAGCAGAAACATGTATTAGACAGTACTGTAGCAGTGTGAACCAGTGTACTAGGCTCAGTCCACACAGCAGAAACATGTATTAGACAGTAGTGTATTAGTGTGAACCAGTGTACTAGGCTCAGTCCACACTGCAGAAACATGTATTAGACAGTACTGTAGCAGTGTGAACCAGTGTACTAGGCTCAGTCCACACTGCAGAAACATGTATTAGACAGTACTGTAGCAGTGTGAACCAGTGTACTAGGCTCAGTCCACACAGCAGAAACATGTATTAGACAGTACTGTAGCAGTGTGAACCAGTGTACTAGGCTCAGTCCACACAGCAGAAACATGTATTAGACAGTACTGTAGCAGTGTGAACCAGTGTACTAGGCTCAGTCCACACAGCAGAAACATGTATTAGACAGTACTGTAGCAGTGTGAACCAGTGTACTAGGCTCAGTCCACACCGCAGAAACATGTATTAGACAGTACTGTAGCAGTGTGAACCAGTGTACTAGGCTCAGTCCACACCGCAGAAACATGTATTAGACAGTACTGTAGCAGTGTGAACCAGTGTACTAGGCTCAGTCCACACAGCAGAAACATGTATTAGACAGTACTGTAGCAGTGTGAACCAGTGTACTAGGCTCAGTCCACACCGCAGAAACATGTATTAGACAGTAGTGTAGCAGTGTGAACCAGTGTACTAGGCTCAGTCCACACCGCAGAAACATGTATTAGACAGTACTGTAGCAGTGTGAACCAGTGTACTAGGCTCAGTCCACACCGCAGAAACATGTATTAGACAGTAGTCTAGCAGTGTGAACCAGTGTACTAGGCTCAGTCCACACTGCAGAAACATGTATTAGACAGTACTGTAGCAGTGTGAACCAGTGTACTAGGCTCAGTCCACACAGCAGAAACATGTATTAGACAGTAGTGTAGCAGTGTGAACCAGTGTACTAGGCTCAGTCCACACAGCAGAAACATGTATTAGACAGTAGTGTAGCAGTGTGAACCAGTGTACTAGGCTCAGTCCACACCGCAGAAACATGTATTAGACAGTACTGTAGCAGTGTGAACCAGTGTACTAGGCTCAGTCCACACCGCAGAAACATGTATTAGACAGTACTGTAGCAGTGTGAACCAGTGTACTAGGCTCAGTCCACACCGCAGAAACATGTATTAGACAGTAGTGTAGCAGTGTGAACCAGTGTACTAGGCTCAGTCCACACAGCAGAAACATGTATTAGACAGTACTGTAGCAGTGTGAACCAGTGTACTAGGCTCAGTCCACACAGCAGAAACATGTATTAGAGAGTACTGTAGCAGTGTGAACCAGTGTACTAGGCTCAGTCCACACCGCAGAAACATGTATTAGACAGTACTGTAGCAGTGTGAACCAGTGTACTAGGCTCAGTCCACACCGCAGAAACATGTATTAGACAGTAGTGTAGCAGTGTGAACCAGTGTACTAGGCTCAGTCCACACAGCAGAAACATGTATTAGACAGTACTGTAGCAGTGTGAACCAGTGTACTAGGCTCAGTCCACACCGCAGAAACATGTATTAGACAGTAGTGTAGCAGTGTGAACCAGTGTACTAGGCTCAGTCCACACAGCAGAAACATGTATTAGACAGTACTGTAGCAGTGTGAACCAGTGTACTAGGCTCAGTCCACACAGCAGAAACATGTATTAGACAGTAGTGTAGCAGTGTGAACCAGTGTACTAGGCTCAGTCCACACAGCAGAAACATGTATTAGACAGTAGTGTAGCAGTGTGAACCAGTGTACTAGGCTCAGTCCACACCGCAGAAACATGTATTAGACAGTACTGTAGCAGTGTGAACCAGTGTACTAGGCTCAGTCCACACCGCAGAAACATGTATTAGACAGTACTGTAGCAGTGTGAACCAGTGTACTAGGCTCAGTCCACACCGCAGAAACATGTATTAGACAGTAGTGTATTAGTGTGAACCAGTGTACTAGGCTCAGTCCACACCGCAGAAACATGTATTAGACAGTACTGTAGCAGTGTGAACCAGTGTACTAGGCTCAGTCCACACCGCAGAAACATGTATTAGACAGTAGTCTAGCAGTGTGAACCAGTGTACTAGGCTCAGTCCACACAGCAGAAACATGTATTAGACAGTACTGTAGCAGTGTGAACCAGTGTACTAGGCTCAGTCCACACCGCAGAAACATGTATTAGACAGTACTGTAGCAGTGTGAACCAGTGTACTAGGCTCAGTCCACACCGCAGAAACATGTATTAGACAGTACTGTAGCAGTGTGAACCAGTGTACTAGGCTCAGTCCACACAGCAGGAACATGTATTAGACAGTACTGTAGCAGTGTGAACCAGTGTACTAGGCTCAGTCCACACTGCAGAAACATGTATTAGACAGTAGTGTAGCAGTGTGAACCAGTGTACTAGGCTCAGTCCACACCGCAGAAACATGTATTAGACAGTACTGTAGCAGTGTGAACCAGTGTACTAGGCTCAGTCCACACCGCAGAAACATGTATTAGACAGTACTGTAGCAGTGTGAACCAGTGTACTAGGCTCAGTCCACACCGCAGAAACATGTATTAGACAGTACTGTAGCAGTGTGAACCAGTGTACTAGGCTCAGTCCACACCGCAGAAACATGTATTAGACAGTAGTGTATTAGTGTGAACCAGTGTACTAGGCTCAGTCCACACCGCAGAAACATGTATTAGACAGTACTGTAGCAGTGTGAACCAGTGTACTAGGCTCAGTCCACACCGCAGAAACATGTATTAGACAGTAGTCTAGCAGTGTGAACCAGTGTACTAGGCTCAGTCCACACAGCAGAAACATGTATTAGACAGTACTGTAGCAGTGTGAACCAGTGTACTAGGCTCAGTCCACACAGCAGAAACATGTATTAGACAGTACTGTAGCAGTGTGAACCAGTGTACTAGGCTCAGTCCACACAGCAGAAACATGTATTAGACAGTACTGTAGCAGTGTGAACCAGTGTACTAGGCTCAGTCCACACCGCAGAAACATGTATTAGACAGTACTGTAGCAGTGTGAACCAGTGTACTAGGCTCAGTCCACACCGCAGAAACATGTATTAGACAGTACTGTAGCAGTGTGAACCAGTGTACTAGGCTCAGTCCACACCGCAGAAACATGTATTAGACAGTAGTGTATTAGTGTGAACCAGTGTACTAGGCTCAGTCCACACCGCAGAAACATGTATTAGACAGTACTGTAGCAGTGTGAACCAGTGTACTAGGCTCAGTCCACACCGCAGAAACATGTATTAGACAGTAGTCTAGCAGTGTGAACCAGTGTACTAGGCTCAGTCCACACAGCAGAAACATGTATTAGACAGTACTGTAGCAGTGTGAACCAGTGTACTAGGCTCAGTCCACACAGCAGAAACATGTATTAGACAGTACTGTAGCAGTGTGAACCAGTGTACTAGGCTCAGTCCACACAGCAGAAACATGTATTAGACAGTACTGTAGCAGTGTGAACCAGTGTACTAGGCTCAGTCCACACAGCAGAAACATGTATTAGACAGTACTGTAGCAGTGTGAACCAGTGTACTAGGCTCAGTCCACACCGCAGAAACATGTATTAGACAGTACTGTAGCAGTGTGAACCAGTGTACTAGGCTCAGTCCACACCGCAGAAACATGTATTAGACAGTAGTGTATTAGTGTGAACCAGTGTACTAGGCTCAGTCCACACCGCAGAAACATGTATTAGACAGTACTGTAGCAGTGTGAACCAGTGTACTAGGCTCAGTCCACACCGCAGAAACATGTATTGGACAGTAGTCTAGCAGTGTGAACCAGTGTACTAGGCTCAGTCCACACAGCAGAAACATGTATTAGACAGTACTGTAGCAGTGTGAACCAGTGTACTAGGCTCAGTCCACACAGCAGAAACATGTATTAGACAGTACTGTAGCAGTGTGAACCAGTGTACTAGGCTCAGTCCACACAGCAGAAACATGTATTAGACAGTACTGTAGCAGTGTGAACCAGTGTACTAGGCTCAGTCCACACCGCAGAAACATGTATTAGACAGTACTGTAGCAGTGTGAACCAGTGTACTAGGCTCAGTCCACACCGCAGAAACATGTATTAGACAGTACTGTAGCAGTGTGAACCAGTGTACTAGGCTCAGTCCACACCGCAGAAACATGTATTAGACAGTAGTGTATTAGTGTGAACCAGTGTACTAGGCTCAGTCCACACAGCAGAAACATGTATTAGACAGTACTGTAGCAGTGTGAACCAGTGTACTAGGCTCAGTCCACACAGCAGAAACATGTATTAGACAGTACTGTAGCAGTGTGAACCAGTGTACTAGGCTCAGTCCACACAGCAGAAACATGTATTAGACAGTACTGTAGCAGTGTGAACCAGTGTACTAGGCTCAGTCCACACAGCAGAAACATGTATTAGACAGTACTGTAGCAGTGTGAACCAGTGTACTAGGCTCAGTCCACACCGCAGAAACATGTATTAGACAGTACTGTAGCAGTGTGAACCAGTGTACTAGGCTCAGTCCACACCGCAGAAACATGTATTAGACAGTACTGTAGCAGTGTGAACCAGTGTACTAGGCTCAGTCCACACCGCAGAAACATGTATTAGACAGTACTGTAGCAGTGAGAACCAGTGTACTAGGCTCAGTCCACACCGCAGAAACATGTATTAGACAGTACTGTAGCAGTGTGAACCAGTGTACTAGGCTCAGTCCACACCGCAGAAACATGTATTAGACAGTACTGTAGCAGTGTGAACCAGTGTACTAGGCTCAGTCCACACTGCAGAAACATGTATTAGAGAGTACTGTAGCATTGTGAACCAGTGTACTAGGCTCAGTCCACACCGCAGAAACATGTATTAGACAGTAGTGTAGCAGTGTGAACCAGTGTACTAGGCTCAGTCCACACAGCAGAAACATGTATTAGACAGTACTGTAGCAGTGTGAACCAGTGTACTAGGCTCAGTCCACACTGCAGAAACATGTATTAGACAGTACTGTAGCAGTGTGAACCAGTGTACTAGGCTCAGTCCACACTGCAGAAACATGTATTAGACAGTACTGTAGCAGTGTGAACCAGTGTACTAGGCTCAGTCCACACTGCAGAAACATGTATTAGACAGTACTGTAGCAGTGTGAACCAGTGTACTAGGCTCAGTCCACACCGCAGAAACATGTATTAGACAGTACTGTAGCAGTGTGAACCAGTGTACTAGGCTCAGTCCACACCGCAGAAACATGTATTAGACAGTACTGTAGCAGTGTGAACCAGTGTACTAGGCTCAGTCCACACTGCAGAAACATGTATTAGACAGTAGTGTATTAGTGTGAACCAGTGTACTAGGCTCAGTCCACACCGCAGAAACATGTATTAGACAGTACTGTAGCAGTGTGAACCAGTGTACTAGGCTCAGTCCACACCGCAGAAACATGTATTAGACAGTAGTCTAGCAGTGTGAACCAGTGTACTAGGCTCAGTCCACACAGCAGAAACATGTATTAGACAGTACTGTAGCAGTGTGAACCAGTGTACTAGGCTCAGTCCACACAGCAGAAACATGTATTAGACAGTACTGTAGCAGTGTGAACCAGTGTACTAGGCTCAGTCCACACCGCAGAAACATGTATTAGACAGTAGTGTAGCAGTGTGAACCAGTGTACTAGGCTCAGTCCACACAGCAGAAACATGTATTAGACAGTACTGTAGCAGTGTGAACCAGTGTACTAGGCTCAGTCCACACTGCAGAAACATGTATTAGACAGTACTGTAGCAGTGTGAACCAGTGTACTAGGCTCAGTCCACACCGCAGAAACATGTATTAGACAGTACTGTAGCAGTGTGAACCAGTGTACTAGGCTCAGTCCACACCGCAGAAACATGTATTAGACAGTAGTGTAGCAGTGTGAACCAGTGTACTAGGCTCAGTCCACACCGCAGAAACATGTATTAGACAGTACTGTAGCAGTGTGAACCAGTGTACTAGGCTCAGTCCACACCGCAGAAACATGTATTAGACAGTAGTGTAGCAGTGTGAACCAGTGTACTAGGCTCAGTCCACACCGCAGAAACATGTATTAGACAGTACTGTAGCAGTGTGAACCAGTGTACTAGGCTCAGTCCACACCGCAGAAACATGTATTAGACAGTACTGTAGCAGTGTGAACCAGTGTACTAGGCTCAGTCCACACAGCAGAAACATGTATTAGACAGTACTGTAGCAGTGTGAACCAGTGTACTAGGCTCAGTCCAAACTGCAGAAACATGTATTAGACAGTACTGTAGCAGTGTGAACCAGTGTACTAGGCTCAGTCCACACTGCAGAAACATGTATTAGACAGTAGTCTAGCAGTGTGAACCAGTGTACTAGGCTCAGTCCACACCGCAGAAACATGTATTAGACAGTAGTGTAGCAGTGTGAACCAGTGTACTAGGCTCAGGCCACACCGCAGAAACATGTATTAGACAGTACTGTAGCAGTGTGAACCAGTGTACTAGGCTCAGTCCACACCGCAGAGACATGTATTAGACAGTAGTGTAGCAGTGTGAACCAGTGTACTAGGCTCAGTCCACACTGCAGAAACATGTATTAGACAGTACTGTAGCAGTGTGAACCAGTGTACTAGGCTCAGTCCACACTGCAGAAACATGTATTAGACAGTACTGTAGCAGTGTGAACCAGTGTACTAGGCTCAGTCCACACAGCAGAAACATGTATTAGACAGTACTGTAGCAGTGTGAACCAGTGTACTAGGCTCAGTCCACACAGCAGAAACATGTATTAGACAGTACTGTAGCAGCGTGAACCAGTGTACTAGGCTCAGTCCACACAGCAGAAACATGTATTAGACAGTACTGTAGCAGTGTGAACCAGTGTACTAGGCTCAGTCCACACCGCAGAAACATGTATTAGACAGTACTGTAGCAGTGTGAACCAGTGTACTAGGCTCAGTCCACACCGCAGAAACATGTATTAGACAGTAGTGTAGCAGTGTGAACCAGTGTACTAGGCTCAGTCCACACTGCAGAAAATGTATTAGACAGTACTGTAGCAGTGTGAACCAGTGTACTAGGCTCAGTCCACACTGCAGAAACATGTATTAGACAGTACTGTAGCAGTGTGAACCAGTGTACTAGGCTCAGTCCACACTGCAGAAACATGTATTAGACAGTACTGTAGCAGTGTGAACCAGTGTACTAGGCTCAGTCCACACCGCAGAAACATGTATTAGACAGTACTGTAGCAGTGTGAACCAGTGTACTAGGCTCAGTCCACACCGCAGAAACATGTATTAGACAGTACTGTAGCAGTGTGAACCAGTGTACTAGGCTCAGTCCACACTGCAGAAACACATCACTCATCTCCATGTGAATAGAGACCCAGACAGCCTGCATAACTACCATTAACTACTACAGGAACAGACATTGTGAGGGTAATAATAGTTTACTTAATAGACAGACTGGCTAAATGAACAGGTAAGTGAATATTTTGCATGGTTAAATTAGCTGTACAGGTAAATATACAGTTATATTTACAGATAAGTGAATACTTGCATGGTTAAATTAACTGTACAGGTAAATGACAGGAAGAGATACTTTAATAGCTAAATGTGTGTATGATATCATTTATGGTAATAATAGTAATTCCCTTAAAATACAGTCCTTAGTGCGCAGGGTTTAATTACAGATAAATGCATGTATTGCACATTCGATATACTAAAAGCAATGAAAAAAGATACAACTGACAGGATACTAATATGCATTCCTGAGTGAATGCCTACGTAAGTTCAGTACAAGAATTACTAGCAATATTGCACGTGATATGATATAACAACTTTACATGAATATGCATGCTTAAAATCCTCCGAAATGGCAAAGAAAGCACTGGGATGCGCTATCTGTAACCTCGCGATAACAGAGTGGATGACGTCACACGCTGTGTTTGCGTCAGCGGAGGGCGGGATGAAAACAATAACAGCAATGGCCGCCGTGAATTCCCTCTGCAAATAGTAGGGTCTCAGGCTTACGGCTAACAGCTCAATGTCCGGGCTACAAAACTCTTCCTTTATAGTAATATGGCTCGGATTACGCCATCTGTAAACCAGCGCCCCTCCCTTACCCTTACCGGAAGAAACACTATCCCTGTCCGCTCAGATGGTCCGGAAACCGCCGATGGTTATGTTCTCTATGGGGATGTTATCATTCAGCCATGTCTCTGTAAAGCACAATAGGCTAGCTTCCCGGTATTCTCTTTGTCCATGGACCAGACCCTCAAGCTCATCCATCTTGTTATGCAGTGATCTCACGTTGCCCATAATGATAGACGGTATAGCCGGCTTGTACTTCCTTAGCTTTGCCATACACGTCAATCCTGCCCTGCGTCCACGCGACGTTCGGCGCTGAGAAAAATAAAAAGTTTCTCAGTGATGAAAAGGACCGTTAAAACCTTCGTAAAACAGTAGCACTCCATAATCCTGAACTATTATTGTTCAACTGTTGCAAAAAAAAAAAAAAAAAAACGGACGAAAAACATACTAAAACAACAATTTATGCACAAACAATGAGAGCTGCTTAACATGCAACCACACAGGGCGGCGCCAATCCAAGATACTATCTACTTCACTTGCTTTTAATGTTACACTGTAATAGTGAAGGTGTAAACATGTCAGTAGAAAACCTCAACAGTATATTTGACCTCTCAGCTTCTCTATCAAATCTAAACATTTCAAACAGAAAACCTAAGAACATTAACAACAATGACAAATGGTTTGATGAAGAATGGAAAAACCTAAGAATGAAATTGAGAAACCTGTCCAACCAAAAACATAGAGACCCAGAAAACCTGAGTCTACAGCTTCACTATGATGAATCATTAAAACAATACAAAAAGGAACAGCACGTCAGATATCAGCTTCTGGGAGAATTGGAAAACAAACAACAACATGAAGAGTTATCTATCCAAAACAGAGATGTCTGGGTAAACCACTTCTTCAATCTTTATGGCTCTATAACAAAGACCAAAGAGCAAATAAATATACATGATCAATTGCAAATCCCAGAATCAACTATTAAAGACCAGAACCTACTGGATTCTCCAATTACATTGAATGAACTACAGGACAAAATACAAACCCTCCAACCCAAAAAGGCCTGTGTTGTTGATGGTTTCCTCAATGAAATGATAATATATACAGACCACAAATTACAATTAGCTTAAACTCTTTAACATCATCCTTGGCTCTGGCATCTTCCCCAATATCTGGAACCAAGGACTGATCACCCCAATCAACAAGTGGAGACAAATTTGACCCCAATAACTACCGTGGAATATGAGTCAACAGCAACCTTGGGAAAATCCTCTGCATTATCATTAACAGCAGACTAGTTAGTTTCCTCAGTGAAAACAATGTACTGAGCAAATGTCAAATTGGCTTTTTACCAAATTATCGTATGACAGACCACATATTCACCCTGCACACCCTAATTGACAAACAAACAAGCCAAAACAAAGTCGAAGTCTTCTCATGCTTGGTTGATTTCAAAAAAGCTTTTGATTCAATTTGGCATGAGGGTCTGCTATACAAATTGATGGAAAGTGGTGTTGGGGGAAAAACATACGACATTATAAAATCCATGTACACAAACAACAAGTTAAAATTTGCAAAAAACACATTTCTTTCAACAGGCCCGTGGGGTGAGACAGGGATGCAGTTTAAGCCCCACCCACCCTGCCGATTTTGAAGGTTTTCCCACTTACAAAACATGTAGAAGCCTGTCATTTTTATCATAGGTACTCTTCAACTGTGAGTGACGGAATCTAAAACAAAAATCCAGAAAATCACATTGTATGATTTTCAAGTAATTCATTTGCATTTTATTGCATGTCATAAGTATTTGATACATCAGAAAAGCAGAACTTAATATTTGGTACAGAAACCTTTGTTTGCAATTACAGAGATCATACGTTTCCTGTAGTTCTTGACCAGGTTTGCACACACTGCAGCAGGGATTTTGGCCCACTCCTCCATACAGACCTTCTCCAGATCCTTCAGGTTTCGGGGCTGTCGCTGGGCAATACGGACTTTCAGCTCCTTCCAAAGATGTTCTATCGGGTTCAGGTCTGGAGACTGGATTGGCCACTCCAGGACCTTGAGATGCTTCTTACGGAGCCACTCCTTAGTTGCCCTGGCTGTGTGTTTCGGGTCGTTGTCATGCTGGAAGACCCAGCCACGACCCATCTTCAATGCTCTTACTGAGGGAAGGAGTTTAGACCAAAAAGCTCAATTTTTGTCTCATCAGACCACATGACCTTCTCCCATTCCTCCTCTGGATCATCCAGATGGTCATTGGCAAACTTCAGACGGGCCTGGACATGCGCTGGCTTGAGCAGGGGGACCTTGCGTGCGCTGCAGGATTTTAAACCATGACGGCGTAGTGTGTTACTAATGGTTTTCTATGAGACTGGGGTCCCAGCTCTCTTCAGGTCATTGACCGGGTCCTGCCGTGTAGTTCTGGGCTGATCCCTCACCTTCCTCATGATCATTGATGCCCCACGAGGTGAGATCTTGCATGGTGCCCCAGACCGAGGGAGATTGACCGTCATCTTGAACTTCTTCCATTTTCTAATAATTGCGCCAACAGTTGTTGCCTTCTCACCAAGCTGCTTGCCTATTGTCCTGTAGCCCATCCCAGCCTTGTGCAGGTCTACAATTTTATCCCTGATGTCCTTACACAGCTCTCTGGTCTTGGCCATTGTGGAGAGGTTGGAGTCTGTTTGATTGAGTGTGTTGACCGGTGTCTTTTATACAGGTAACGAGTTCAAACAGGTGCAGTTAATACAGGTAATGAGTGGAGAACAGGAGGGCTTCTTAAAGAAAAACTAACAGGTCTGTGAGAGCTGGAATTCTTACTGGTTGGTAGGTGATCAAATACTTATGTCATGCAATAAAATGCAAATTAATTATTTAAAAATCATACAATGTGATTTTCTGGATTTTTGTTTTAGATTCCGTCTCTCACAGTTGAAGTGTACCTATGATAAAAATTACAGACCTCTACATGCTTTGTAAGTAGGAAAACCTGCAAAATCGGCAGTGTATCAAATACTTGTTCTCCCCACTGTATATCAACGAATTGGCGAGGGCACTAGAACAGTCTGCAGCACCCGGCCTCACCCTACTAGAATCTGAAGTCAAATGTCTACTGTTTGCTGATGATCTGGTGCTTCTGTCACCAACCAAGGAGGGTCTACAGCAGCACCTATATCTTCTGAACAGATTCTGTCAGACCTGGGCCCTGACAGTAAATCTCAGTAAGACAAAAATAATGGTGTTCCAAAAAAGGTCCAGTTGCCAGGACGACAAATACAAATTCCATCTAGACACCGTTGCCTTAGAGCACAAAAAAAACTATACATACCTCGGCCTAAACATCAGCGCCACAGGTAACTTCCACAAAGCTGTGAACGTACTGAGAGACAAGGCAAGAAGGGCCTTCTATGCCATCAAAAGGAACATAAAATTCGACGTACCAATTAGGATCTGGCTAAAAATACTTGAATCAGCTATAGAACCCATTGCCCTTTATGGTTGTGAGGTCTGGGGATCCACTCACCAACCAAGAATTCACTAAATGGGACAAACACCAAATTGAGACTCTGCATGCAGAATTCTGCTAAAATATCCTCCATGTACAACGACAAACACCAAATAATACATGCAGAATTAGGCCGATAGCTAATTATCAAAATCCATAAGAGCTGTTAAATTCTACAACCACCTAAAAGGAAGCGATTCCCAAACCTTCAATAACAAAGCCATCACCTACAGAGAGATGAACCTGGAGAAGAGTCCCCTAAGCAAGCTGGTCCTGGGGCTTTGTTCACAAACACAAACAGACCCTACAGAGACCCAGGACAGCACAATTAGACCCAACCATATCATGAGGAAACAAAAAGAGAATTACTTGACACATTGGAAAGAATTAACAACAAAAACAGAGTACACAATTCCTGACATGTCTTAGGTCAGTTAGGATCACCACTTTATTTTAAGAATGTGAAATGTCAGAATAATAGTAGACAGAATGATTTATTTCAGCTTTTATTTCTTTCATCACATTCCCAGTGGGTCAGAAGTTTACATACACTCAATTTGTATTTGGTAGCATTGCCTTTAAATTGTTTAACTTGGGTCAAACGTTTCGGGTAGCCTTCCACAAGCTTCCCACAATAAGTTGGGTGAATTTTGGCCCATTCCTCCTGACAGAACTGGTGTAACTGAGTCAGGTTTGTAGGCATCCTTGCTCGCACACGCTTTTTCAGTTCTGCCCACAAATGTTCTATAGGATTGAGGTCAGGGCTTTGTGATGGACACTCCAATACCTTGACTTTGTTGTCCTTAAGCCATTTTGCCACAACTTTGGAAGTATGCTTGGGGTCATTGTCCATTTGGAAGACCCATTTGCGACCAAGCTTTAACTTCCTGACTGATGTCTTGAGATGTTGCTTCAATATATCCACATAATTTTCCTTCCTCATGATGCCATCTATTTTGTGAAGTGCACCAGTCCCTCCTGCAGCAAAGCACCCCCACAACATGATGCTGCCACCCCCGTGCTTCACGGTTGGGATGGTGTTCTTCGGCTTGCAAGCCTCCCCCTTTTTCCTCCAAACATAATGATGGTCATTATGGCCAAACAGTTCTATTTTTGTTTCATCAGACCAGAGGACATTTCTCCAAAAAGTACGATCTTTGTCCCCATGTGCAGTTGCAAACCGTAGTCTGGCTTTTTTATGGCGGTTTTGGAGCAGTGGCTTCTTCCTTGCTGAGCGGCCTTTCAGGTTATGCCGATGTAGGACTTGGTTTACTGTGGATATAGATACTTTTGTACCTGTTTCCTCCAGCATCTTCACAAGGTCCTTTGCTGTTGTTCTGGGATTGATTTGCACTTTTCACACCAAAGTACGTTCATCTCTAGGAGACAGAACGCGTCTCCTTCCTGATATATATGTTGAGTGGTATGACGGCTGCGTGGTCCCATGGTGTTTATACTTGCGTACTATTGTTTGTACAGATGAACGTGGTACCTTGAGGCGTTTGGAAATGCTCCCAAGGATGAACCAGACTTTTTTTTCTGAGGTCTTGGCTGATTTCTTTAGATTTTCCCATGATGTCGAGCAAAGAGGCACAGAGTTTGAAGGTAGGCCTTAAAATACATCCACAGGTACACCTCCAATTGACTCAAACGATGCTTCTAAAGCCATGCTGTTTAAAGGCACAGTCAACTTAGTGTATGTAAACTTCTGACCCACTGGAATTGTGGTATAGTGAAATAATCTGTCTGTAAACAATTGTTGGAAGAATTACTTGTGTCATGCACAAAGTAGATGTCCTAACAGACTTGACAAAACTATAGTTTGTTAACATGAAATCTGTGGAGTGTTGAAAAATAAGTTTTACTGACTTCAACCTAAGTGTATGTAAACTTGTTCACACTGCCCACAAAATGAGGTGGAAACTGAGCTGCACTTCCTAACCTGCCAAATGTATCACCATATTAGAGACACATACTTACCTCAGATTGGACAGACCTACAAAGAATTTGAAAACAAATCCAATTTGGATTTGAAATACCACAGTGTTCCATCACAGCAGCAAGATGTGACCTGTTGAGTCAAGAAAAGGATAACCAGTGAAGAACAAACACTGTTGTAAATACAAACCCTATTTATGTTGATTTATTTTCCCTTTTATACTTTAACTATTTGCACATCATTACAACACTGTATATAAACATGATATGACACATCGTTACAACACTGTATATAAACATGATATGACACATCGTTACAACACTGTATATAAACATGATATGACACATCGTTACAACACTGTATATAAACATGATATGACACATCGTTACAACACTGTATATAAACATGATATGACACATCGTTACAACACTGTATATAAACATGATATGACACATCGTTACAACACTGTATATAAACATATGACACATCATTACAACACTGTATATAAACATATGACACATCGTTACAACACTGTATATAAACATATGACACATCGTTACAACACTGTATATAAACATGATATGACACATCGTTACAACACTATATAAACATATGACACATCATTACAACACTGTATATAAACATGATATGACACATCATTACAACACTGTATATAAACATATGACACCTCATTACAACACTGTATATAAACATGATATGACACATCATTATAACACTGTATATAAACATGATATGACACATCATTACAACACTGTATATAAACATATGACACATCATTACAACACTGTATATAAACATGATATGACACATCATTATAACACTGTATATAAACATGATATGACACATCATTACAACACTGTATATAAACATGAGACACATCATTACAACACTGTATATAAACATGATATGACACATCATTATAACACTGTATATAAACATGATATGACACATCATTACAACACTGTATATAAACATGATATGACACATCGTTACAACACTGTATATAAACATGATATGACACATCGTTACAACACTGTATATAAACATGATATGACACATCGTTACAACACTGTATATAAACATGATATGACACATCGTTACAACACTGTATATAAACATGATATGACACATCGTTACAACACTGTATATAAACATGATATGACACATCGTTACAACACTGTATATAAACATGATATGACACATCGTTACAACACTGTATATAAACATGATATGACACATCGTTACAACACTGTATATAAACATATGACACATCATTACAACACTGTATATAAACATATGACACATCGTTACAACACTGTATATAAACATATGACACATCGTTACAACACTGTATATAAACATGATATGACACATCGTTACAACACTATATAAACATATGACACATCATTACAACACTGTATATAAACATATGACACATCATTATAACACTGTATATAAACATGATATGACACATCATTACAACACTGTATATAAACATATGACACATCATTACAACACTGTATATAAACATGATATGACACATCATTACAACACTGTATATAAACATGATATGACACATCATTACAACACTGTATATAAACATATGACACCTCATTACAACACTGTATATAAACATATGACACATCATTACAACACTGTATATAAACATATGACACATCATTACAACACTGTATATAAACATGATATGACACATTATAACACTGTATATAAACATGATATGACACATCATTACAACACTGTATATAAACATGATATGACACATCATTACAACACTGTATATAAACATATGACACCTCATTACAACACTGTATATAAACATATGACACATCATTACAACACTGTATATAAACATATGACACATCATTACAACACTGTATATAAACATGATATGACACATTATAACACTGTATATAAACATGATATGACACATCATTACAACACTGTATATAAACATGATATGACACATTATAACACTGTATATAAACATGATATGACACATCATTACAACACTGTATATAAACATGATATGACACATCATTACAACACTGTATATAAACATGATATGACACATCATTATAACACTGTATATAAACATGATATGACATCATTACAACACTGTATATAAACATATGACACATCATTACAACACTGTATATAAACATGATATGACACATCATTATAACACTGTATATAAACATGATATGACACATCATTACAACACTGTATATAAACATGATATGACACATCATTACAACACTGTATATAAACATGATATGACACATCATTATAACACTGTATATAAACATGATATGACACATCATTACAACACTGTATATAAACATGATATGACACATCGTTACAACACTGTATATAAACATGATATGACACATCGTTACAACACTGTATATAAACATGATATGACACATCATTACAACACTGTATATAAACATGATATGACACATCATTATAGCACTGTATATAAACATGATATGACACATCATTACAACACTGTATATAAACATGATATGACACATCGTTACAACACTGTATATAAACATGATATGACACATCGTTACAACACTGTATATAAACATGATATGACACATCATTACAACACTGTATATAAACATATGACACATCATTACAACACTGTATATAAACATGATATGACACATCATTACAACACTGTATATAAACATATGACACATCATTACAACACTGTATATAAACATGATATGACACATCATTACAACACTGTATATAAACATATGACACATCATTACAACACTGTATATAAACATGATATGACACATCATTACAACACTGTATATAAACATATGACACATCATTACTACACTGTATATAAACATATGACACATCATTACAACACTGTATATAAACATGATATGACACATCGTTACAACACTATATAAACATATGACACATCATTATAACACTGTATATAAACATATGACACATCATTACAACACTGTATATAAACATGATATGACACATCGTTACAACACTGTATATAAACATGATATGACACATCATTACAACACTGTATATAAACATATGACACATCATTATAACACTGTATATAAACATGATATGACACATCATTATAGCACTGTATATAAACATGATATGACACATCATTACAACACTGTATATAAACATATGACACATCATTACAACACTGTATATAAACATGATATGACACATCGTTACAACACTATATAAACATATGACACATCATTATAACACTGTATATAAACATATGACACATCGTTACAACACTGTATATAAACATGATATGACACATCATTACAACACTGTATATAAACATATGACACATCATTATAACACTGTATATAAACATGATATGACACATCATTATAACACTGTATATAAACATGATATGACACATCATTATAGCACTGTATATAAACATGATATGGCATTTGAACTTCAGTGAGTGTAATGTTTACTGTTAATTTGTATTGTTTATTTCACTTTTGTTAATTCTCTATTTCAGTGGCTTTGGCAGTTTTAACATATGTTTCCCATGCCAATGAAGCCCTTGAATTGAATTGAATTGAGAAGCTGTGGGGAGAGGGAGGGAGGGATGGAGGTGAAGAGACATCTGTTGATTGGCTTACAGCAGCCTAATCGCTGATATGATTGGCTGTCAGGCTGTCTGTAGTGACCTTTGTTTGGTTTACTGACAGTTGTCTGTTCTGTGTTTTTAGTATTATGTGCCAAGAACCTTGCAAAGAAAGACTTCTTCCGTAAGTATCCTCCTCTATTTCTGTCTTCATCTCTCCTTCTGTAAGTATCTCTGATCCTCCTCTTTCTGTCTTCACCTCTCCTTCTGTATCTCTGATCCTCCTCTTTCTGTCTTCACCTCTCCTTCTGTAAGTATCTCTGATCCTCCTCTTTCTGTCTTCACCTCTCCTTCTGTAAGTATCTCTGATCCTCCTCTTTCTGTCTTCACCTCTCCTTCTGTAAGTATCTCTGATCCTCCTCTTTCTGTCTTCATCTCTCCTTCTGTATCTCTGATCCTCCTCTCTTTCTGTCTTCATCTCTCCTTCTGTAAGTATCTCTGATCCTCCTCTTTCTGTCTTCATCTCTCCTGTAAGTATCTCTGATGCTCCTCTCTTTCTGTCTTCACCTCTCCTTCTGTAAGTATCTCTGATCCTCCTCTTTCTATCTTCCTTTCTCCTTCTGTAAGTATCTCTGATCCTCCTCTTTCTGTCTTCATCTCTCCTTCTGTAAGTATCTCTGATCCTCCTCTCTTTCTGTCTTCATCTCTCGTGTGTGTGTGTGTGTGTGTGTGTGTGTGTGTGTGTGTGTGTGTGTGTGTGTGTGTGTGTGTAGGGCTGCCGGACCCATTTGCTAAGGTAGTGGTGGATGGATCAGGACAGTGTCATTCTACAGACACAGTGAAGAACACTCTAGACCCCAGATGGAATCAACACTATGACCTGTGAGTAAACACACACACAGTGTTTTCCACAAGTACGCAGTGTAGCCAGCTAAATAGAAAAGGAATAACCAGCCAGGCGTCCCTGGTCTGGGAGGGTTCGGGGGGGGCCTTGCCTCTTAGGGTTTACATTTTTTTGCAGCTCTGTTTTGGTGTCCTCTGATACATTCTAATGCCTTGATTCCATCTGAAATACACAGCCAATTGATTGAATACTTTATCTGTTCCCAGAATGGATAGATAGATAGATAGATAGATAGATAGATAGATAGATAGATAAAGACAAGAATGTTCCCCTTGGGGATCTATCTATCTAAACATTTGTTGTGGTATTGTGTAGAAAGACATGACTTTACAATTTAAATTACTGAAAATATTTGAATTCAGTGTATTGTTAGTTGATTGTTAAATGTCTGAATTCCAGTGTATTGTTAGTTGATTTGGAAGTCATCTAGGACTATAATATATATATTATTTAACCTTTATTTAACTATATGATCAGGACTATTTTCTAAGAGAACATTTAACCTGTTTTCTCTTGAGATTAAAGTCTATGTACAGTTTTACTGCAAGATATGAATTGCCACAATGTTTGTTCTTCAAATTAGTATTTGACTAAAACAAATAAAAGTAAATAGCACATTATCTTGGAAAATAAATGTAAGGTTAAACTGAAGAAATAAAATGATTATATCAGTCTTAAGCAGGGGTTGGAACTGGAATTATTTTCCAATCCAACCACTTTTCTTTCCTGTTTGTTCTACTGTTCTGAACCCGGTTTAAATTGTTCCTTTTTTAATCTGTGAAATCAACAGGGCAGATAGAGAAGGAAAGCTAGTTGTTTACATGCATGATGGACAGACAGGGCAGATAGAGAAGGAAAGCTAGTTGTTTACATGCATGATGGACAGACAGGGCAGATAGAGAAGGAAAGCTAGTTGTTTACATGCATGATGGACAGACAGGGCAGATAGAGAAGGAAAGCTAGTTGTTTACATGCATGATGGACAGACAGGGCAGATAGAGCAGGAAAGCTAGTTGTTTACATGCATGATGGACAGACAGGGCAGATAGAGAAGGAAAGCTAGTTGTTTACATGCATGATGGACAGACAGGGCAGATAGAGCAGGAAAGCTAGTTGTTTACATGCATGATGGACAGACAGGGCAGATAGAGCAGGAAAGCTAGTTGTTTACATGCATGATGGACAGACAGGGCAGATAGAGCAGGAAAGCTAGTTGTTTACATGCATGATGGACAGACAGGGCAGATAGAGAAGGAAAGCTAGTTGTTTACATGCATGATGGACAGACAGGGCAGATAGAGCAGGAAAGCTAGTTGTTTACATGCATGATGGACAGACAGGGCAGATAGAGCAGGGAAGCTAGTTGTTTACAGACAAGTGTAGCCTATGGCACAAGATGCCACTGACATTTTGCGGGTTGGGAGAGTGAGCGAGGCTTGAGTAGGAGGCTTGAGTAGGAGGCTTGAGTAGGAGGCTTGAGTAGGAGGCTTGAGTAGGAGGCTTGAGTAGGAGGCTTGAGTAGGAGGCTTGAGTAGGAGGCTTTTAATTCCAGTGAGCAGCTAGCAAGAGGCTGTTGTTTTAATTCCAGTGACAGGTGTAACACATACTGACTAACGAGGTGACCAATCAACCAAAGCCTGTAACACATACTGACTAACGAGGTGACCAATCAACCAAAGCCTGTAACCCTGGCTATGTTAAACACGTGACTGTCAGAAAACAGTGGTGGATTTAGATGAATCATTACTACTAACATTACATGAGACGTACAAATTCACAAACATTAAGCTCTCTACCTGTCACAGCTCGCTTTGTGAATGACAGGCGCCTATCCTATTAATAGATGGATAGAAGATGCATATCGTTCATTCTAGCTCAACTAACTAGTGAATTTAAACTTCTATATAAAAAGTGGAAAAAGTAGCCTAGTTAATGAAGTGGAAAAAGTAGCCTAGTTAAAGAAGTGGAAAAAGTAGCCTAGTTAAAGAAGTGGAAAAAGTAGCCTAGTTAATGAAGTGGAAAAAGTAGCCTAGTTAAAGAAGTGGAAAAAGTAGCCTAGTTAATGAAGTGGAAAAAGTAGCCTAGTTAATGAAGTGGAAAAAGTAGCCGGCTGAAAAGGACAGAAACTCAGATACTGAGTCCCAGAATGGCCCTTGATCCAGACAGATAAATTCAGATACTGAGTCCCAGAATGGCCCTTGATCCAGACAGATAAACTCAGATACTGAGTCCCAGAATGACACTTGATCCAGACAGATAAACTCAGATACTGAGTCCCAGAATGACACTTGATCCAGACAGATAAACTCAGATACTGAGTCCCAGAATGACACTTGATCCAGACAGATAAACTCAGATACTGAGTCCCAGAATGACACTTGATCCAGACAGATAAACTCAGATACTGAGTCCCAGAATGACACTTGATCCAGACAGATAAACTCAGATACTGAGTCCCAGAATGACACTTGATCCAGACAGATAAACTCAGCTACTGCTCTGTTCAATCGTTGGGCATCTTTTGAGTTCAGTATCATTACATTAGACATTTTTCAGAGACAGTCATGTATGCATAAATGAATCACATACAATCAATTTGACTTAGTTTTTACCAATCTAACTACATAACAATGATAATCTTGTATTTGAATGGTAATCTATATTGATAACCTGGGTAAATCAAGATGTAGTCTAGGTCTATTCACAATACAGGATAATGAATATTCAATAGGAGTGTGTGTGTTGGAACTGTTTTAGATAGATAGATAGATAGGTACTTTATTGATCCCCGGGGGGGAAATTTCATTATCAAGCAGCTACAACAAAAACACAGGGCAGGTGCAAAATGCCACAACGAAAATACACAAAAGACAGATACACGGTACATGATACATAGAGCGGCAGTATGAAAAAGTATAGAAATACAGGATATCTGGAGTGCAAAAAAAAGCTATAAAAGGACATTGCGTAGTATGAGTGGTTGGCTGAATATGTACACTATACATTGGTGGATGTTGGATGGTTAACTATACTATACAGGTTGATGGCAGAGAAATACTTCAGTAGCTAATGCGTATGATATGAGCGAGGGTAATAATAGTTTACTTAATAGACAGACTGGGTAAATTAACAGGTAAGTGAAAATTTTGCATGGTTAAATTAAATTAGCTGTACAGTTAGGTATACCGTTATATTTACAGATAAGTGAATACTTGCATGTTTACACAAACTGTACAGGTAAATGACAGGAAGAGATACTTTAATAGCTAAATGTGTGTATGATATCATTGGGGTAATAATAGTAATTCCCTTAAAATACAGTCCTTAGTGCGCAGGGTTTAATTACAGACAACTGCACTTATTGCACATTTGATATACTAAAAGCAATGAGAAAAGGTGCAACTGGCAGGATACTAATATGCATTCCTGAGTGAATGCCTAGGTCCAATAATTACTTACAATATTGCATGTGATATAATATAACAACTGTACATGGGTATGTATATACAGACCTGTATGAATAAGTAGGTCCTGAGTGGATGAGTGCTGACGGAACAGAGTTACTCACGGATGGATGCATAATTGTTAAACTAGGTCCTAGCACCCCAACAGTTCCAGATCTATGTTGCCGACGGCACGGCACCCCGGTGAGGCATTATATAGTCTCATAGCCGCCGGCAGGAAGGACCTCCTGTGGCGCTCTCTGGCACACCGTGGTGGGATCAGTCTGTGACTGAAAGAGCTCCTCTGCGTCATAACCATAGCGTGCAGAGGGTGGGTGACGTTGTCCATGATGGCCAGCAGTTTGGCCAGGATCCGTCTCTCTGCCACCTCCTCTAGAGTGTCAAGGCTCATCCCCAGGACAGAGCTAGCCTTCCTGATCAGCTTATTTACCCGAGAAGCATCACCGGCTTTGATGTTTGCTCCCCAGCACACCACTGCAAAAAAGATGGCACTGGCCACCACAGACTGGTAGAAGGTATGCAGTAGTTTACTGCACACGTTGAAGGACCTGAGCCTCCTCAGAGAGTAGAGTCGGCTCTGGCCCTTTTTGTACAGGGCCCCGGTGTTACCAGCCCATTCCAGTCTGTTGTCCATATGGACCCCCAAGAACTTGTATGACTCAACCATTTCCACATCCATCCCCTTTATAGGGACTGCAGTCAGTTGTGCCTTGGTTCTCCTGAAGTCCACCACCATCTCCTTAGTTTTGCTGATGTTGAGCTGAAGGTGGTTCTGCTCACACCACAACACAAAGTCACTGATTGTGCTCCTGTACTCCTCCTCCTGCCCACCCCTGATGCACCCTACAATAGCAGAGTCATCCGAGAACTCCCGTAGGTGGCATGTTTCAGAGTTATATCTGAAGTCTGAGGTGTAGAGGGTGAACAGGAAGGGGGACAGGACCGTACCCTGGGGGGCCCCTGTGTTGCTAACTGCCCGTTCTGACACACAGCTCTGTAGTCGCACAAATTGTGGCCTACCGGTCAGGTAGTCCGTGACCCAGGAGACTAAGGGTGCTTCCACTTCCATCCTCCTCATCTTCTCACCCAGTAGCAGGGGCTGAATGGTATTGAAGGCACTGGAGAAGTCAAAAAAAACATGACCCTCACAGTGCAACCTGCGTTGTCCAGGTGAGAGTAGGCCCTCTGCAGAAGGTAGATGATTGCATCATCCACCCCGATGTTGCGCTGGTATGCAAACTGCAGGGGGTCCATTGATGAACACACCAGGGGTCTGAGGTGAGCGAGGACTAACCTTTCCAGGGTCTTCATGATGTGGGATGTTAGCGCTACAGGTCTGAAGTCATTCAGGACAGTGGGGTGTGCCTTCTTGGGCACTGGGACGAGGCAGGATGTTTTCCACAGCACAGGGACCCTTTCTAGGCTCAGGCTAAGGTTGAAAAGACGCTGGAGTATTCCACACAGTTGGTCAGCACAGACCCTCAGCACCCTTGGGCTGATGCCATCAGGGCCCGCCGCTTTCCACTGATGTAGTCTCTCCAGCTCTCTCTTCACTTGGTTGGTGGTGAAAGCCAGCCCAGGTAGGGAGGTGGGGGGAAGGGGGGTGTTGAGGATCAGTCCAGGGGGGGCAGGGGCGGAGGTGGGGTCACTGATTGTCTCAGCAGAGGTGCTGTGAGCAAAGTGGGGGTGGGATAGCCGTGAGGGTGTGTGGTCTGGGGAGCTGGAGGGGAGGTGGACAGGGCCAGTATCGAACCTGTTAAAAAATTGGTTCAGCTCATTGGCTCTGTCCTGGGTCCCCTCCGTCTGCCCACTGTTTGACTTTTTGAAGCCAGTGATATTTCTCATACCCTTCCACACCTCTCTCACCTGGCTCTGCCTCAGCTTGTCCTCCATCTTCTCCTTATACACTCTCTTCCCCTCAGCAATCCGCAACTTCAGCTCCCTCTGGACGCATTTCAATTTGTCCTTGTCCTTCTCCTTGAAGGCCCTCTTCTTCTCATTCAGCAGGGCCTTCAGGTCGCTGGTGACCCAGGGTTTATTGTTTGGGAAACAGCGTACCTTCCTGGTGGGTACAGTGTTGTCTACACAAAAATTAATATAGTCTGTTATGCAGTCAGTGAGTCCATCGATGTCCTCCCCATGAGCCTCACAGAACACATCCCAGTCTGTTGTTTCAAAGCAGTCCTGTAGGGCCTCATTCGCCTCTGGGGACCATCTCCTAATAGTCCTGGTGGTTGCAGGCTGCTGTTGGACCAAAGGCCTGTAGAGTGGGGTGAGGTGGACAAGGTTGTGATCCGATCTACCGAGGGGAGGGAGTGCAGTGGAGTTGTATGCATCCTTCACATTAGCATATAACAAGTCCAGAGTTTTATTATTCCTGGTTGGGCACTTCACGAACTGTTTGAACGTGGGCAGCGTGGAAGAGAGAGATGCATGGTTAAAATCCCCCGAAATTGCAAAGAAAGCACTGGGATGCGCTGTCTGTAACCTCGCGATAACAGAGTGGATGACGTCACACGCTGCGTTTGCGTCAGCAGAGGGCGGGATGTAAACAATAACAGCAATGGTCGCCGTGAATTCCCTCTGTAAATAGTAGGGTCTCAGGCTAACGGCTAACAGCTCAATGTCCGGGCTACAAAACTCTTCCTTAAGAGTAATATGGTTCGGATGACACCATCTGTTGTTAACTAATAAAGCCAGCCCACCACCCTTACTCTTACCGGAAGAGACGCGATCCCTGTCCGCTGTGATGGTCTGGAAACCGTTGATAGTGACGTTCTGTATGGGGATGTTATCGTTCAGCCAAGTCTCAGTAAAACACATTAGGCTAGCTTCCCGATAAATCCTTTGTCCACGAACAAGTCCCTCTAACTCATCATCTTGTTATGTAGACACCTCACATTGCCCATAATAATAGATGGTATAGCCGGCTTGTACTTGAACCTCCTCCGCTTTGCCTTACATTTCAATCCCGCCCTGCATCCACGGCGTCGTCTTTTCAATTCGTCCGGAATATCAAACTTTTCCCTGGGGAGCAGCAGCGCTGCGTGGGCTAAATCCAGGAGCTGGGCTCTGCTGTAAACAATAACAGTTGACGACTCCTGTCGACGTTCAGCTGCGATAAAATCCATAAAATCCATAATCCTGAACTGTTATAGTTCGACTGTAGCAAAATAAAAAATAAAACTAAAGAAATTAGACGAAAGAAAACGAACTAAAACAACAATTAATGCACGAACAACGGGACAACGGGAGCTGCTTAAAAGGCGACCACTCAGGGCGGCGCCAAAAGTAGACAAACTTGACTTGAGGTACCAGGTAGGTTGTTCCTACCAGAGAAGATATGGATTTCTCCTTTTTGTTTGTGAGGGAATGAGTCCGTCCGGTCCATCAAGTCAGTATGGAAATACAATTCTCATAAACCCTTAAAACATTGGAAATAACTTCAAAACAGCTGTGTTCTTTTGCGTTGGTTGTATTATGTCATATGTTGGCGCCGCCCTGCTGGTCGCGTGTTAAGCAGTTTTCGTCTGTTTTTCTTGATTTTTTTTAACCATAATAGTTCAGGATTATGGAGTGCTACGGTTTTACGAAGG
>CM042397.1:43994530-44007030 GCA_023634145.1 Thymallus thymallus | reverse complement strand
GTGTGTGTGTGTGTGTGTGTGTGTGTGTGTGTGTGTGTGTGTGTGTGTGTGTGTGTGTGTATATAGCCAAGTTGTCATGAACTCGATACTGGTACCCTGTGTGTGTATATAGCCAAATTTTTACCTGGTACCCCTGCACATGGACCCAGTACTGGTACCCTGTGTATATAGCCAAGTTATTACCTGGTACCCCTGCACATGGACCCAGTACTGGTACCATGTGTATATAGCCAAGTTATTACCTGGTACCCTGTGTATATAGCCAAGTTATTACCTGGTACCCTGTGTATATAGCCAAGTTATTACCTGGTATCCTTGGTATATAACCATGTTATTACCTGGTACCCTGTGTATATAGCCAAGTTATTACCTGGTATCCTGTGTATATAGCCAAGTTATTACCTGGTATCCCTGCACATGGACTCAGTACTGGTATCCTGTGTGTATAACCAAGTTATTACCTTGTACCCCTGCACATGGACTCAGTACTGGTATCCTGTGTGTATAGCCAAGTTATTACCTGGTACCCTGTGTATATAGCCAAGTTTTTACCTGGTATCCTTGGTATATAACCATGTTATTACCAGGTATCCTGTGTATATAACCATGTTATTTCCTGGTACCCTGTGTATATAGCCAAGTTATTACCTGGTATCCCTGCACATGGACTCAGTACTGGTATCCTGTGTGTATAACCAAGTTATTACCTGGTACCCCTGACATGGACTCAGTACTGGTACCCTGTGTGTGTATAGCCAAGTTATCATGGGCTCAGTTGCTGGTACCCTGTGTGTGTATATAGCCAAGTTATTACCTGGTACCCCTGACATGGACTCAGTACTGGTACCCTGTGTGTGTATAGCCAAGTTATCATGGACTCAGTTGCTGGTACCCTGTGTGTGTATATAGCCATGTTATTACTTGGTACCCCTGCACATGGACTCAGTACTGGTATCCTGTGTATATAGCCAAGTTATTACCTGGTACCCCTGCACATGGACCCAGTACTGGTACCCTGTGTATATAGCCAAGTTATTACCTGGTACCCCTGCACATGGACTGAGTACTGGTATCCTGTGTATATAGCCAAGTTATTACCTGGTACCACTGCACATGGACTCAGTACTGGTATCCTGTGTGTATAGCCAAGTTATTACCTGGTACCCCTGCACATGGACCCAGTACTGGTACCATGTGTATATAGCCAAGTTATTACCTGGTACCCTGTGTATATAACCAAGTTATTACCTGGTACCCTGTGTATATAGCCAAGTTATTACCTGGTATCCTGTGTATATAACCATGTTATTACCTGGTATCCTGGGTATATAACCATGTTATTACCTGGTACCCTGGGTATATAGCCAAGTTATTACCTGGTACCCTGGGTATATAGCCAAGTTATTACCTGGTATCCTGGGTATATAGCCAAGTTATTACCTGGTACCCTGGGTATATAGCCAAGTTATTACCTGGTACCGTGGGTATATAGCCAAGTTTTACCTGGTATCCTGTGTATATAACCATGTTATTACCTGGTATCCTGTGTATATAGCCAAGTTATTACCTGGTACCCCTGACATGGACTCAGTACTGGTACCCTGTGTGTGTATAGCCAAGTTATCATGGGCTCAGTTGCTGGTACCCTGTGTGTGTATATAGCCAAGTTATTACCTGGTACCCCTGACATGGACTCAGTACTGGTACCCTGTGTGTGTATAGCCAAGTTATCATGGACTCAGTTGCTGGTACCCTGTGTGTGTATATAGCCATGTTATTACTTGGTACCCCTGCACATGGACTCAGTACTGGTATCCTGTGTATATAGCCAAGTTATTACCTGGTACCCCTGCACATGGACCCAGTACTGGTACCCTGTGTATATAGCCAAGTTATTACCTGGTACCCCTGCACATGGACTGAGTACTGGTATCCTGTGTATATAGCCAAGTTATTACCTGGTACCACTGCACATGGACTCAGTACTGGTATCCTGTGTGTATAGCCAAGTTATTACCTGGTACCCCTGCACATGGACTCAGTACTGGTACCATGTGTATATAGCCAAGTTATTACCTGGTACCCTGTGTATATAACCAAGTTATTACCTGGTACCCTGTGTATATAGCCAAGTTATTACCTGGTACCCTGTGTATATAACCATGTTATTACCTGGTATCCTGGGTATATAACCATGTTATTACCTGGTACCCTGGGTATATAACCATGTTATTACCTGGTACCCTGGGTATATAGCCAAGTTATTACCTGGTATCCTGGGTATATAGCCAAGTTATTACCTGGTATCCTGGGTATATAGCCAAGTTATTACCTGGTACCCTGGGTATATAGCCAAGTTATTACCTGGTACCGTGGGTATATAGCCAAGTTTTACCTGGTATCCAGGGTATATAACCATGTTATTACCTGGTATCCTGTGTATATAACCATGTTATTACCTGGTATCCTGTGTATATAGCCAAGTTATTACCTGGTATCCTGTGTATATAACCATGTTATTACCTGGTATCCTGTTTGTATAACCATGTTATTACCTGGTACCCTGTGTATATAACCATGTTATTAACTGGTATCCTGTGTATATAACCATGTTATTACCTGGTATCCTGTGTATATAGCCATGTTATTACCTGGTATCCTGTGTATATAACCAAGTTATCGTTACTCATTGTGTATTTACTATTACTTTTAATATTGCGTGTAATAACTTTTCTGTTTTATTGATTTGCTCATGAGGTGTTGTGTATCCTGACCTGTGTGTGTGTGCGTGTGCGTGTGTGTGTGCGTGTGCGTGTGCGTGTGTGTAGGTACATAGGGAAGACAGACTCCATCACCATCAGTGTGTGGAACCATAAGAAGATCCATAAGAGGCAGGGTGCCGGGTTCCTGGGCTGTATACGACTGCTGTCTACTTCCATCAGCAGACTGAAAGACACCGGCTGTAAGACACACACACACACAGTGTACACACATGGGCTGTAAGACACACACACACAGTGAACACACATGGGCTGTAAGACACACATACTTAAATTAATACTTAATTTGAATCCACAAATCACATTACAGTCGAGAAGGAGTCAAACATTACAATGGCACAGATACTGTACATAGACTGACCATAACAGCTGAAACAGAGCAGTACCTTCTTCTCCATACAGCTAGACTGACCATAACAGCTGAAACAGAGCAGTATCAGTTACAACAGGTGTTAGTAGTTCTGTTAGCAGATAGTTTACTGTATTAATGAGTCAGTTACAACAGGTGTTAGTAGTTCTGTTAGCAGATAGTTTACTGTATTAATGAGTCAGTTACAACAGGTGTTAGTAGTTCTGTTAGTAGATAGTTTACTGTATTAATGAGTCAGTTACAACAGGTGTGCTTTAGTTCTGTTAGTAGATAGTTTACTGTATTAATGAGTCAGTTACAACAGGTGTTAGTAGTTCTGTTAGTAGATAGTTTACTGTATTAATGAGTCAGTTACAACAGGTGTTAGTAGTTCTGTTAGTAGATAGTTTACTGTATTAATGAGTCAGTTACAACAGATGTGCTTGTAGTTCTGTTAGTAGATAGTTTACTGTATTAATGAGTCAGTTACAACAGGTGTTAGTAGTTCTGTTAGTAGATAGTATACTGTATTGATGAGTCAGTTACAACAGGTGTGCTTTAGTTCTGTTAGTAGATAGTTTACTGTATTAATGAGTCAGTTACAACAGGTGTTAGTAGTTCTGTTAGTAGATAGTTTACTGTATTAATGAGTCAGTTACAACAGGTGTTAGTAGTTCTGTTAGTAGATAGTTTACTGTATTAATGAGTCAGTTACAACAGGTGTTAGTAGTTCTGTTAGTAGATAGTTTACTGTATTAATGAGTCAGTTACAACAGGTGTTAGTAGTTCTGTTAGTAGATAGTTTACTGTATTAATGAGTCAGTTACAACAGGTGTTAGTAGTTCTGTTAGCAGATAGTTTACTGTATTGATGAGTCAGTTACAACAGGTGTTAGTAGTTCTGTTAGTAGATAGTTTACTGTATTAATGAGTCAGTTACAACAGGTGTTAGTAGTTCTGTTAGTAGATAGTTTACTGTATTAATGAGTCAGTTACAACAGATGTGCTTGTAGTTCTGTTAGTAGATAGTTTACTGTATTAATGAGTCAGTTACAACAGGTGTTAGTAGTTCTGTTAGTAGATAGTTTGCTGTATTAATGAGTCAGTTACAACAGGTGTTAGTAGTTCTGTTAGTTTACTGTATTAATGAGTCAGTTACAACAGGTGTTAGTAGTTCTGTTAGTAGATAGTTTACTGTATTAATGAGTCAGTTACAACAGGTGTTAGTAGTTCTGTTAGTAGATAGTTTACTGTATTAATGAGTCAGTTACAACAGGTGTTAGTAGTTCTGTTAGTAGATAGTTTACTGTATTAATGAGTCAGTTACAACAGGTGTTAGTAGTTCTGTTAGTAGATAGTTTACTGTATTAATGAGTCAGTTACAACAGGTGTTAGTAGTTCTGTTAGTAGATAGTTTACTGTATTAATGAGTCAGTTACAACAGATGTGCTTGTAGTTCTGTTAGTAGATAGTTTACTGTATTAATGAGTCAGTTACAACAGGTGTTAGTAGTTCTGTTAGTAGATAGTTTATTGTATTAATGAGTCAGTTACAACAGGTGTTAGTAGTTCTGTTAGTAGATAGTTTACTGTATTAATGAGTAAGTTAACAACAGGTCTTAGTAGTTCTGTTAGTTTACTGTATTAATGAGTCAGTTACAACAGGTGTTAGTAGTTCTGTTAGTAGATAGTTTACTGTATTAATGAGTCAGTTACAACAGGTGTTAGTAGTTCTGTTAGTAGATAGTTTACTGTATTAATGAGTCAGTTACAACAGGTGTTAGTAGTTCTGTTAGTAGATAGTTTACTGTATTAATGAGTCAGTTACAACAGGTGTTAGTAGTTCTGTTAGTTTACTGTATTAATGAGTCAGTTACAACAGGTGTTAGTAGTTCTGTTAGTAGATAGTTTACTGTATTAATGAGTCAGTTACAACAGGTGTTAGTAGTTCTGTTAGTAGATAGTTTACTGTATTAATGAGTCAGTTACAACAGGTGTTAGTAGTTCTGTTAGCAGATAGTTTACTGTATTAATGAATCAGTTACAACAGGTGTTAGTAGTTCTGTTAGTTTACTGTATTAATGAGTCAGTTACAACAGGTGTTAGTAGTTCTGTTAGTAGATAGTTTACTGTATTAATGAGTCAGTTACAACAGGTGTTAGTAGATAGTTTACTGTATTAATGAGTCAGTTACAACAGGTGTGCTTTAGTTCTGTTAGTAGATAGTTTACTGTATTAATGAGTCAGTTACAACATGTGTTAGTAGTTCTGTTAGTAGATAGTTTACTGTATTAATGAGTCAGTTACAACAGGTGTTAGTAGTTCTGTTAGTAGATAGTTTACTGTATTAATGAGTCAGTTACAACAGGTGTGCTTTAGTTCTGTTAGTAGATAGTTTACTGTATTAATGAGTCAGTTACAACAGGTGTTAGTAGTTCTGTTAGTAGATAGTTTACTGTATTGATGAGTCAGTTACAACAGGTGTGCTTTAGTTCTGTTAGTAGATAGTTTACTGTATTAATGAGTCAGTTACAACAGGTGTTAGTAGTTCTGTTAGTAGATAGTTTACTGTATTAATGAGTCAGTTACAACAGGTGTTAGTAGTTCTGTTAGTAGATAGTTTACTGTATTAATGAGTCAGTTACAACAGGTGTTAGTAGTTCTGTTAGTAGATAGTTTACTGTATTAATGAGTCAGTTACAACAGGTGTTAGTAGTTCTGTTAGTAGATAGTTTATTGTATTAATGAGTCAGTTACAACAGGTGTTAGTAGTTCTGTTAGTAGATAGTTTACTGTATTAATGAGTCAGTTACAACAGGTGTTAGTAGTTCTGTTAGTAGATAGTTTACTGTATTAATGAGTCAGTTACAACAGGTGTTAGTAGTTCTGTTAGTAGATAGTTTACTGTATTAATGAGTCAGTTACAACAGGTGTTAGTAGTTCTGTTAGTAGATAGTTTACTGTATTAATGAGTCAGTTACAACAGGTGTTAGTAGTTCTGTTAGTAGCACACAGGTACACTACAAACTCCTCTCTCTCTTTCTTTCTCTCTCTTTCTTTCTCTCTCTTTCTTTCTCTCTATCTTTTTCTCTCCAGACCAGCGGTTGGATCTGTGTAAGCTGAACCCATCAGACAGTGATGCAGTACGGGGACAGATCGTAGGTAAGACTGACTGGACGTTCTGGAACAGGGTTTCCATTAGGAAAATGTGACGCTGGACAACGTGACTGGGAAGATTTGTATTTTTATTTATTACGGATCCCCATTACCTGTTGCCAAGGCAGCAGCTACTCTTCCTGGGGTCCAAACACATTAAAGCAGTTACAATACATATATAACTAAATATAATACAGTACATCATATAACATTATTACACCACTACATATCTACAATACAACATGTATAATACCACCATTACATTACATATAAAACAGTACATCATATAACATTATTACACCACTACATATCTACAATACAACATGTATAATACCACCATTAGCTCTGTTTAGGACCTGCCTTGTTGATAGTGCTGTTATGAAGGCAGAGAATAGCTCTGTTTAGGACCTGCCTTGTTGATAGTGCTGTTATGAAGGCAGAGAATAGCTCTGTTTAGGACCTGCCTTGTTGATAGTGCTGTTATGAAGGCAGAGAATAGCTCTGTTTAGGACCTGCCTTGTTGATAGTGCTGTTATGAAGACAGAGAATAGCTCTGTTTAGGACCTGCCTTGTTGATAGTGCTGTTATGAAGGCAGAGAATAGCTCTGTTTAGGACCTGCCTTGTTGATAGTCCTGTTATGAAGGCAGAGAATAGCTCTGTTTAGGACCTGCCTTGTTGATAGTGCTGTTATGAAGGCAGAGAATAGCTCTGTTTAGGACCTGCCTTGTTGATAGTGCTGTTATGAAGGCAGAGAATAGCTCTGTTTAGGACCTGCCTTGTTGATAGTGCTGTTATGAAGGCAGAGAATAGCTCTGTTTAGGACCTGCCTTGTTGATAGTGCTGTTATGAAGGCAGAGAATAGCTCTGTTTAGGACCTGCCTTGTTGATAGTGTTGTTATGAAGGCAGAGCATAGCTCTGTTTAGGACCTGCCTTGTTGATAGTGCTGTTATGAAGACAGAGCAGTGCTTTATTAAGGACAGACTTCTCTCCATCTTAACTACTGTTGTATCAATATGTTTTGACCATGACAGTTTACAGTCCAGAGTTACTCCAAACAGTTTAGTCACCAACTTGCTCACTTTCCACATGATTTATTACAAGATGTAGTTGAGGTTTAGGGTTTAGTGAATGATTTGAACCAGATACAATGCTTTAAGTTTTAGAAATATTTAGTACTAACAACTTCCTTGGCACCCATTCTGAAACTAAACTAAGTGTTGAAGTCATTTCAGTTGCTGTAGTAGCTGACATGTATAGTGTTGAGTCATCCGCATACATAGACACTCTGGCTTTACTCAAAGACAGTGGCATGTCATTAGTAAAGACTGAAAAAGTAAGGGGCCTTGACAGCTGGCCTGGGGATTTCCTGATTCTACCTGGATTATGTTTGAGCTCCCGTCACCTGTCGCAGAATGGTCGGAAGCAGCCTTGTACTCATGCTCCTGGGTAGCACAGGGTTTTTGCCCCGGGAACCATGATGTTCCTTACCATAGAACTGCCGATATTGACAGCTGGTGCAATGTCTGAGGAGGTCCGGCCGTTCTTTCGCCTCGATTGGTTTCGCAAACCCCTCGAAGACCGAGGGGCGGTGGGGCCCAATGGACCCGAGCCAGCTGTAGTATCCATCGTGGATGATGAATTCGGTCAAAGTCCCAGACAGCCTCATGGTCTGTTGAGGGTGGGAGCACTGAGGATCTGAACCCGAGGTAGAAGCCATCGGAGAGGGAGACCGAACAGAGCACGAAGGTGCAGGTACCTCTGGATCCGATCTGGAATCGAAAGCCCCCAGGGAAGAAGGCGCCGGAGCCTCTGGATCCAGGGCGGAGAAGCTGTTTCTAGTCTGTGTCCGGTCCCTGCCTAACATCTCCAAAGAGGCTCTCGTTGCCAGAGGATATCTCCCGGCTGATTGGTAGGATCGAGAACAGGAATGTCCACCAAGTTATCCAGGAGCATTCTATTCACTCCATTTTCTAGGGATCCCTGCAGAGTACCGGCAAGTCGGCTGTGGAGAGCCGATGCGGCGGCGACACTTCCACCAGGCCTGTAGCTTGTGTAGGATTCCCCAGTAGCTTGTGTAGGATTCCCCAGTAGCTTGTGTAGGATTCCCCAGTAGCTTGTGTAGGATTCCCCAGTAGCTTGTGTAGGATTCCCCAGTAGCTTGTGTAGGATTCCCCAGTAGCTTGTGTAGGATTCCCCAGTAGCTTGTGTAGGATTCCCCAGTAGCTTGTGTAGGATTCCCCAGTAGCTTGAGTAGGAGCGAACCTACACAAGCTACTGGGAATCTTACACTAAATAACATAACGTGTTATCGTCTGCAATGGGTGAATAGAGTCTGCAGACACATAATGGTGTTTGGCGCCGCCCTGCTGGTCGCCTGTTAAGCAGCTCCCGTTGTTCTGCATAAATTGTTGTTTTAGTTCGTTTTCTTTCGTCTATTTTCTTTAGTTTTATTTTTTATTTTGCTACAGTCGAACTATAACAGTTCAGGATTATGGATTTTATGGATTTTATCGCAGCTGAACGTCGACAGGAGTCGTCAACTGTTATTGTTTACAACAGAGCCCAGCTCCTGGATTTAGCCCACGCAGCGCTGCTGCTCCCCAGGGAAAAGTTTGATATTCCAGACGAGTTGAAAAGGCGACGCCGTGGACGCAGGGCGGGATTGAAATGTAAGGCAAAGCGGAGGAGGTTCAAGTACAAGCCGCCTATACCATCTATTATTATGGGCAATGTGAGGTCACTACATAACAAGATGGATGAGTTAGAGGGACTTGTTCGTGGACAAAGGATTTATCGGGAAACGAGCCTAATGTGTTTTACTGAGACTTGGCTGAACGATAACATCCCCATACAGAACGTCACTATCGACGGTTTCCAGACCATCAGAGCGGACAGGGATCGCGTCTCTTCCGGTAAGAGTAAGGGTGGTGGGCTGGCTTTATTAGTTAACAACAGATGGTGTAATCCGAACCATATTACTCTTAAGGAAGAGTACTATTTGAGACCCTACTATTTGCAGAGGGAATTCACGGCGGCCATTGCTGTTATTGTTTACATCCCGCCTTCCGCGGATGCAAACACAGCATGTGACGTCATCCACTCTGTTATCGCGAGGTTACAGACAGCGCATCCCAGTGCTTTCTTTGCCATTTCGGGGGATTTTAACCATGCATCTCTCTCTTCAACGCTGCCCACGTTCAAACAGTTCGTCAAGTGCCAAACCAGGAATAATACAACTCTGGACTTGTTATATGCTAATGTGAAGGATGCATACAACTCCACTGCACTCCCTCCCCTCGGTAGATCGGATCACAACCTTGTCCACCTCACTCCACTCTACAGGCCTTTGGTCCAACAGCAGCCTGCGACCACCAGGACCATTAGGAGATACAGGACTGCCCTACAGGACTGCTTTGAAACAACAGACTGGGATGTGCTCTGGGAGGCTCATGGGGAGGGCATCAATGGACTTACTGACTGCATAACAGACTATATATATATTTGTGTAGACAACACTGTACCCACCAGGAAGGAACCCTGTTTTCCAAACAATAAACCCTGGGTCACCAGCGACCTGAAGGCCCTGCTGAATGAGAAGAAGAGGGCCTTCAAGGAGAGGGACAAGGACAAGGACAAATTGAAATGCGTCCAGAGGGAGCTGAAGTTGCGGATTGCTGAGGGGAAGAGAGTGTATAAGGAGAAGATCGAGGACAAGCTGAGGCGGAGCCAGGTGAGAGAGGTGTGGAAGGGTATGAGAAATATCACTGGCTTCAAAAAGTCAAACAGTGGGCAGACGGAGGGGACCCAGGATAGAGCCAATGAGCTGAACCAATTTTTTAACAGGTTTGATACTGGCCCTGTCCACCTCCCCTCCAGCTCCCCAGACCACACACCCTCACGGCTGTCCCACCCCCACTTTGCTCACAGCACCTCTGCTGAGACAATCAGTGACCCCTCCTCCACCGCTGCCCCCCCCTGGACTGATCCTCCACCCCCCCCCCCCCCCCCCCCACCTGGCTGGCTTTCACCACCAACCAAGTGAAGAGAGAGCTGGAGAGACTAGTAGTATCCTGTCAGTTGCACCTTTTCTCATTGCTTTTAGTATATCGAATGTGCAATACGTGCAGTTGTCTGTAATTAAACCCTGCGCACTAAGGACTGTATTTTAAGGGAATTACTATTATTACCCCAAATGATATCATACACACATTTAGCTATTAAAGTATCTCTTCCTGTCATTTACCTGTACAGTTTGTGTAAACATGCAAGTATTCACTTACCTGTACATTTAACCACTCTGTCTATTAAGTAAACTATTATTACCCTCGCTCATATCATACGCATTTTTAGCTACTGAAGTATTTCTCTGCCATCGACCTGTATAGTATAGTTAACCATCCAACATCCACCAATGTATAGTGTACATATTCAGCCAACCACTATGCAATGTCCTTTTATAGCTTTTTTTTTTGCACTACAGATATCTTGTATTTCTATACTTTTTCATACTGCCGCTCTATGTATCATGTACCGTGTATCTGTCTTTTGTGTATTTTCGTTGTGGCATTTTGCACCTGCCCTGTGTTTTGTTGTAGCTGCTTGACAAAGAAATTTCCCCCCCGGGGGATCAATAAAGTATCTATCTATCTATCTATCTATCTATCTATCTATCTATCTATCTATCTATCTATCTATCTATCTATCTATCTATCTATCTATCTATCTATCTATCTATCTATCTATCTATCTATCTATCTATCTATCTATCTATCTATCTATCTATCTATCTATCTATCTATCTATCTATCTATCTATCTATCTATCACGACCCATACAGCAGTAGAACAACGTGTAGTGTTTTTATAAGAGCAGGTAACACTGAAAGCTTATGTTTACATTATTGACAAGCTATTAGCAAGTTAACAGACAAACCATGACATGTTCCCCCATTCCTAAGTCCCCACATCATGCATTGAGCTTAAAGTTAACTTACCTTGCATTCGCTATAACGTAGTGGATGGTGGTCACGAAGATGCCCCCTTTCGCATCTATCATTTTTTTTTTGCATATTCTTCAGACAGGGTAACCATCTTCGATTAAGTTTCCCTCAGCACTCTTGTAAAGGCCAAAATACGACCACACTTCAGATTTGGTCTTAGAAGGCTGAAGAATCTCCCGATCTCTGTCACTGCCTTCCACCATGTTTTCACACCAAACTAAACCCAGGTTGCATGCTGCCCTGCGTCAGACTGGTGTTAACTTTGGTTGATGCTGGACAGTATTTACCATGAGTTTTTCAATCCTTGGTTATCAAACACGGTTTTAATGAAAGTTACAATTTGAAACGGTAATACTAACCGTCAGGAATTTTACTGTGTTTTATAGTGTAATCGGTAACCGTTTCATCCCTACTTGTAAGTAAGCATTTCACAGTAAGGTCTACACCTGTTGTATTCAGGGCAGATAGATAGATAGATAGATACAGTGGGGAGAACAAGTATTTGATACACTGCCGATTTTGCTGGTGTATACTTGGGGGGGGCGGGCTGGGTATACACGGCTGTGGCGATGACCTGGGGGGGGGGGGTATACACGGCTGTGGCGATGACCTGGGGGGGGGGGTATACACGGCTGTGGCGATGACCTGGGGGGGGGGTATACACGGCTGTGGCGATGACCGGGGGGGGGGGTATACACGACTGTGGCGATGACCTGGGGTGGGGGGGTGGGGGGGTATACACGACTGTGGCGATGACCTGGGGTGGGGGGGTATACACGGCTGTGGCGATGACCTGGGGTGGGGGGGTATACACGACTGTGGTGATGACCTGGGAGGGGGGTATACAAGACTGTGGCGATGACCTGGGGGGGGGGGGGGGTGGGGGGTATACACGACTGTGGTGATGACCTGGGGGGGGTGGTTTGGTATGCACGGCTGTGGCGATGACCTGGGGGGGGGGTTTGGTATGCACGGCTGTGGCGATGACCTGGGGGGGGGGTTTGGTATGCACGGCTGTGGTGATGACCTGGGGGGGGGGGAGGGTATGCACGACTGTGGCGATGACCTGGGGGGGGGGGGTATGCACGACTGTGGCGATGACCTGGGGGGGGGGGGGGTGGTTTGGTATGCACGGCTGTGGTGATGACCTGGGGGGGGGGGAGGGTATGCACGACTGTGGCGATGACCTGGGGGTATGCACGACTGTGGCGATGAC
>CM042397.1:43932030-43982030 GCA_023634145.1 Thymallus thymallus | reverse complement strand
AACAGGTGTAGTGTGTGTGTAACAGGTGTAGTGTGTGTGTAACAGGTGTCGTGTGTGTGTAACAGGTGTTGTGTGTGTGTAACAGGTGTCGTGTGTGTGTAACAGGTGTAGTGTGTGTGTAACAGGTGTAGTGTGTGTGTAACAGGTGTAGTGTGTGTGTAACAGGTGTAGTGTGTGTGTAACAGGTGTAGTGTGTGTGTGTGTGTGTGTGTAACAACAGGTGTAGTGTGTGTGTGTGTGTGTGTGTGTAATAACAGGTGTAGTGTGTGTAACAGGTGTAGTGTGTGTGTAACAGGTGTAGTGTGTGTGTAACAGGTGTAGTGTGTGTGTAACAGGTGTCGTGTGTGTAACAGGTGTAGTGTGTGTGTGTAACAGGTGTGTGTGTGTAACAGGTGTGTGTGTAACAGGTGTTGTGTGTGTAACAGGTGTTGTGTGTGTGTAACAGGTGTAGTGTGTGTGTAACAGGTGTAGTGTGTGTGTAACAGGTGTAGTGTGTGTGTAACAGGTGTTTGTGTAACAGGTGTAGTGTGTGTGTAACAGGTGTAGTGTGTGTGTAACAGGTGTGTGTGTAACAGGTGTGTGTTTAACAGGTGTAGTGTGTGTGTAACAGGTGTGTGTTTAACAGGTGTGTGTGTGTGTGTGTGTGTAGGCCTGTGTTTGAGGGCTGTTTCAGTGAGGAGCCGCTGCCGTACTCAGAACCCACAGGCGCCGCTGAGGGCGGGACCTGTGCATTGGATTCACCCAACCAGGAGAACCAGCTCCAGGCTCAGCAAATCAGAGGCCAGGATTCCCAAAGACACACCCACACCCCTCAGAACCGACCGCATGGCAACCAATCACCTGATCTGCCTGAGGGATACGGTGAGAGAGAGTTTGTGTGTGTATTATTGGACTGTGCACCATGGTGTGTGTGTGTGTGTGTGTGTGTGTGTGTGTGTGTGTGTGTGTGTGTGTGTGTGTTAGGGATGTGCACGGTTATTTGAATATCCGACATTAGTATTCAAATACTTTTGTGGTTGTTAATTTTTGTGTGAGACAAAATGTCTATGCCTGTTTTAACACTGAAAAGGCATTTTCTAGATTAAAATATCATGTGACATTATTACATACAAGGATATACCATGACATTTCAAATGATTAATTTAATAAAACATAGTTTTTGTGATGTGCGCCCCATAAAACAACTGGTAGCCTTCAACTGTGTAGCTTGTTATTTATGTTGGCCAATCAGAGCTGCAAGGAGGCTCAATGTGAAGCGAGAGTTCCCTAATGCAATGCAAGATGGAATGACATTAGGGAATAAAAAGTTAGCTAAATGAGGAGGAGTCTACAACGAGCCACCAACAGGTAGGCTGTTTTATCTGAATGTGGTTGGGGAGAAAGCACAGCATGTGGCCTCAATTATCCTGGCTAGCTTCTCTAGGCTACTCCAGTCAAGACAGACACTGTTATATGGATGATGAATAACATTGTGGCTGCTACCTGTTAGCTAGTCTTGGCTGTAGCTCTCTCACTCTGCTTACTCCCATGTCAACAGCTGCAGCCTCTCCCTCATGCAGCACTTCTCAGGTTCAAAACCAGATGTATTCCGGATACCATTCAAACTCCCATCCCTAGTGTGTTTGTGTCTGACATGTACATGGTGTGTTACAGAGCAGCGCACCACGGTGCAGGGACAGGTGTATTTTCTTCACACACAGACGGGAGTCAGCACCTGGCATGACCCACGCATACCCAGGTAACACACGCCCACCATACAGCCAGCCTACTTACTACACCCTAACCAGACTGTCCTACTCTCTAACCTGACTATCCTACCCTCTAACCTTAGTATTCTACTCTCTAAACATACTATTCTACCCTCTAACCTTAGTATCCTACCCTCTAACCTAACTATCCTACCCTCTAACCTGACTATCCTACCCTCTAAACATACTATCCTACCCTCTAACCTTAGTATTCTACCCTCTAACCTTAGTATCCTAACTCTAAACATACTATCCTACCCTCTAACCTTACTATTCTACCCTCTAACCTTACTATTCTACCCTCTAACCTTAGTATCCTAACTCTAAACATACTATCCTACCCTCTAACCTTAGTATTCTACTCTCTAAACATACTATTCTACCCTCTAACCTTAGTATTCTACCCTCTAAACATACTATCCTACCCTCTAACCTTAGTATTCTACCCTCTAACCTTAGTATCCTAACTCTAAACATACTATCCTACCCTCTAACCTTACTATTCTACCCTCTAACCTTACTATCCTACCCTCTAACCTGACTATCCTACCCTCTAACCTGACTATTCTACCCTCTAAACATACTATCCTACCCTCTAACCTTAGGATACTAAGGTTAGAGGGTAGAATACTAAGGTTAGAGGGTAGGATAGTATGTTTAGAGGGTAGAATAGTCAGGTTAGAGGGTAGGATAGTCAGGTTAGAGGGTAGGATAGTATGTTTAGAGGGAAGGATACTAAGGTTAGAGGGTAGAATAGTATGTTTAGAGAGTAGAATACTAAGGTTAGAGGGTAGGATAGTATGTTTAGAGTTAGGATACTAAGGTTAGAGGGTAGAATAGTAACTCTAAACATACTATCCTACCCTCTAACCTTAGTATTCTACCCTCTAACCTTAGTATCCTGCCCTCTAACCTGACTATCCTACCCTCTAACCGGACTATCCTACCCTCTAAACATACTATCCTACCCTCTAACCTTAGTATTCTACCCTCTAACCTTAGTATCCTAACTCTACACATACTATCCTACCCTCTAACCTTACTATTCTACCCTCTAACCTTAGTATCCTAACTCTAAACATACTATCCTACCCTCTAACCTTAGTATCCTAACTCTAAACATACTATCCTACCCTCTAACCTTAGTATCCTACCCTCTAACCTTAGTATTCTACTCTCTAAACATACTATTCTACCCTCTAACCTTAGTATTCTACCCTCTAACCTTAGTATCCTTCCCTCTAAACATACTATCCTACCCTCTAACCTGACTATCCTACCCTCTAAACATACTATCCTACCCTCTAACCTTAGTATTCTACCCTCTAACCTTAGTATCCTAACTCTAAACATACTATCCTACCCTCTAACCTTACTATTCTACCCTCTAACCTTAGTATCCTAACTCTAAACATACTATCCTACCCTCTAACCTTAGTATCCTAACTCTAAACATACTATCCTACCCTCTAACCTTAGTATCCTAACTCTAAACATACTATCCTACCCTCTAACCTTACTATTCTACCCTCTAACCTTAGTATCCTAACTCTAAACATACTATCCTACCCTCTAACCTTAGTATCCTAACTCTAAACATACTATCCTACCCTCTAACCTTAGTATTCTACCCTCTAACCTTAGTATCCTAACTCTAAACATACTATCCTACCCTCTAACCTTACTATTCTACCCTCTAACCTTAGTATCCTAACTCTAAACATACTATCCTACCCTCTAATCTTACTATCCTACCCTCTAACCTTAGTATCCTAACTCTAAACATACTATCCTACCCTCTAACCTTAGTATCCTAACTCTAAACATACTATCCTACCCTCTAACCTTACTATTCTACTCTCTAACCTTAGTATCCTAACTCTAAACATACTATCCTACCCTCTAACCTTACTATCCTACTCTCTAACCTTAGTATTCTAACCTTAGTATCCTACCCTCTAACCTATGATCCTACCCTCTAACCTTACTATCCTACTCTCTAACCTTAGTATTCAACCCTCTAAACATACTATCCTACCCTCTAACCTTACTATCCTACTCTCTAACCTTAGTATTCAACCCTCTAACCTTAGTATCCTACCCTATAAACATACTATCCTACCCTCTAACCTTACTATTCTACCCTCTAACCTTAGTATCCTAACTCTAAACATACTATCCTACCCTCTAACCTTACTATCCTACTCTCTAACCTTAGTATTCAACCCTCTAACCTTAGTATTCTACCCTCTTACCTTAGTATCCTAACTCTAAACATACTATCCTACCCTCTAACCTTAGTATCCTAACTCTAAACATACTATTATACCCTCTAACCTTAGTATTCTATCCTCTAACCTTAGTATCCTAACTCTAAACATACTATCCTACCCTCTAACCTTAGTATCCTAACTCTAAACATACTATCCTACCCTCTAACCTTACTATCCTACCCTCTAACCTTAGTATTCTACCCTCTAACCTTAGTATCCTAACTCTAAACATACTATCCTACCCTCTAACCTTACTATTCTACCCTCTAACCTTAGTATCCTAACTCTAAACTTACTATTCTACCCTCTAACCTTACTATCCTACCCGCTAACCTTAGTATCCTAACTCTAAACATACTATCCTACCCTCTAACCTTAGTATCCTAACTCTAAACATGCTATCCTACCCTCTAACCTTAGTATCCTGACTCTAAACATACTATGCTACCCTCTAACCTTAGCATCATACCCTCTAACCTTAGTATCCTAACTCTAACCTTAGTATTCTACCCTCTAACCTTAGTATCCTGACTCTAAACATATTATCCTACCCTCTAACCTTAGCATCATACCCTCTAACCTTAGTATCCTAACTCTAACCTTAGTATTCTACCCTCTAACCTTAGTATCCTAACTCTAAACATACTATCCTAACTCTAAACATACTATCCTACCTCTAAACATACTATCCTACCCTCTAACCTTACTATCCTACCCTCTAACCTTACTATCCTACCCTCTAACCTTACTATTCTACCCTCTAACCTTAGTATCCTAACTCTAAACATACTATCCTACCTCTAAACATACTATCCTACCCTCTAACCTTACTATCCTACCCTCTAACCTTACTATCCTACCCTCTAACCTTACTATTCTACCCTCTAAACATACTATCCTAACTCTAAACATACTATCCTACCTCTAAGCATACTATCCTACCCTCTAACCTTACTATTCTTCCCTCTAAACATACTATCCTACCCTCTAACCTTAGTATCCTAACTCTAAGCATACTATCCTACCCTCTAACCTTACTATCCTACCCTCTAACCTTAGTATTCTACCCTCTAACCTTAGTATCCTAACTCTAAACATACTATCCTACCCTCTAACCTTACTATTCTACCCTCTAACCTTAGTATCCTAACTCTAAACTTACTATTCTACCCTCTAACCTTACTATCCTACCCTCTAACCTTACTATCCTACCCTCTAACCTTAGTATCCTAACTCTAAACATGCTATCCTACCCTCTAACCTTAGTATCCTGACTCTAAACATACTATGCTACCCTCTAACCTTAGCATCATACCCTCTAACCTTAGTATCCTAACTCTAACCTTAGTATTCTACCCTCTAACCTTAGTATCCTGACTCTAAACATATTATCCTACCCTCTAACCTTAGCATCATACCCTCTAACCTTAGTATCCTAACTCTAACCTTAGTATTCTACCCTCTAACCTTAGTATCCTAACTCTAAACATACTATCCTAACTCTAAACATACTATCCTACCCTCTAACCTTACTATCCTACCCTCTAACCTTACTATCCTACCCTCTAACCTTACTATTCTACCCTCTAACCTTAGTATCCTAACTCTAAACATACTATCCTACCTCTAAACATACTATCCTACCCTCTAACCTTACTATCCTACCCTCTAACCTTACTATCCTACCCTCTAACCTTACTATTCTACCCTCTAAACATACTATCCTAACTCTAAACATACTATCCTACCTCTAAGCATACTATCCTACCCTCTAACCTTACTATTCTTCCCTCTAAACATACTATCCTACCCTCTAACCTTACCATCCTACCCTCTAACCTTAGTATCCTACCCTCTAACCTTTCCAACTCCAGGGACATGACAGTAAGGTGTATTGTGATTGGTCCAGGGACCTGACAGTAAGGTGTATTGTGATTGGTCCAGGGACCTTACAGTAAGGTGTGTTGTGATTGGTCCAGGGACCTGACAGTGAGGTGTATTGTGATTGGTCCAGGGACCTTACAGTAAGGTGTGTTGTGATTGGTCCAGGGACCTGACAGTGAGGTGTATTGTGATTGGTCCAGGGACCTGACAGTAAGGTGTGTTGTGATTGGTCCAGGGACCTGACCAGTGTGAGCTGTGAGGAGTTGGGTCCGTTGCCGGCCGGCTGGGAGGTGAGGAGCACGGTGTCGGGAAGGATCTACTTTGTGAACCACAACAACCGAACCACGCAGTTCACTGACCCCCGACTACACACCATTATCAGGTACACAAGAAGTTCACTGACCCCCGACTACACACCATTATCAGGTACACATGCAGTTTACTGACCCCCGACAACACACCATTATCAGGTACACATGCAGTTCACTGACCCCTGACTACACACCATTATCAGGTACACATGCAGTTCACTGACCCCCGAATACACACCATTATCAGGTACACACGCAATTCACTGACCCCCGACTACACACCATTATCAGGTACACCAATGACTCTAGATTCTAGGCTATATACACACCATTATCAGGTACACCAATGACTCTAGATACTAGGCTATATACACACCATTATCAGGTACACCAATGACTCAAGATACTAGGCTATATACACACCATTATCAGGTACACCAATGACTCTAGATACTAGGCTATATACACACCATTATCAGGTACACCAATGACTCTAGATTCTAGGCTATATACACACCATTATCAGGTACACCAATGACTCTAGATACTAGGCTATATACACACCATTATCAGGTACACCAATGACTCTAGATACTAGGCTATATACACACCATTATCAGGTACACCAATGACTCTAGATACTAGGCTATATACACACCATTATCAGGTACACCAATGACTCTAGATACTAGGCTATATACACACCATTATCAGGTACACCAATGACTCTAGATTCTAGGCTATATACACACCATTATCAGGTACACCAATGACTCTAGATACTAGGATATATACACACCATTATCAGGTACACCAATGACTCTAGATACTAGGCTATATACACACCATTATCAGGTACACCAATGACTCTAGATTCTAGGCTATATACACACCATTATCAGGTACACCAATGACTCTAGATTCTAGGCTATATACACACCATTATCAGGTACACCAATGACTCTAGATTCTAGGCTATATACACACCATTATCAGGTACACCAATGACTCTAGATTCTAGGCTATATTCACACAACTCATGTTATCAATGGATTATATACAGTGCTGTGAAAAAGGATTTCTAATCAATCTTTCTAATTTTCTCTATTTTTGATCTTCAACCTAAAACCTAATATTAGATAAAGGGAACCTGAGTGAACAAAGAACACAACAATGACATAGTTATCTAATTTATTTCATAAACAGTTATGCAACACCCGATGCCTCTGTGTGAAACAGTCTATGGGACTACATATCAGTGCTACAGACCCTGGTTCGATGCCGGGCTGTATCACAATTGGCCGTGATCGGGAGTCCCATAGGGCGGCACACAATTGGCCCAGTGTCATCCAGGTTAGGATTTGGCCGGTTTAGGCTGTCATTGTAAATAAGAATTTGTTCTTAACTGACTTGCCTAGTTAAATAAAAAAAGAGTTGTGCCACCTTGAGCTGCAATGACTCCAACCAAACACTTCCTGTAGTTGTTGATCAGCCTCATGTCACTGTGGAGGAATTTTGGGCCACTCTTGCTTACAGAACTGCTGTAACTCAGCAACATTTTGTGGGTTTTCAAGCATGAACTGTTTGTTTCAAGTCCTGCCACAACATCTCAATTGGGTCTGGACTTTGACTAGACCATTCCACAACTTCAAATGTGTTGCTTTTTACCAGGCATAATGGGACCCATGTTGTCCAAAAAGTTATACTTTTGACTCATCTGTCCATAGAACATTCTTCCAAGAGTTGATGATCATCCAGGTGATTTTTAGCAAACTTGAGTCAACTTTTTGTACGACATGGGTCTTTAACATTCCACCGTAAGAACGGTCAAGCATGGTGTGATGGTGTGGGAATGCTTTGCTGCCTTGAGGGTAAGGGGGCCATTACTTTTGGGTGTTGCATAACTTTGTTTATGAAATAAGTATAAAATGTTTTTGTTATTTGTAAACTCTTTATCTAATATTAGGTTTTGGTTGAAGATCTGATAACATTCAGTATAAAATCAGAAAGGGGACAAATCCTTTTTCACTGCATGTCTGATGGATTGTGTCTCCAGCCAACACTCCCAGGTGAAGGAGTCATCTCAGCCGCTGGGTGGGGGAGGCGGGAGAGAGATGGAGGTGGGGGGAGAGGAGGGGGGAGGAGGAGAAGGGGAGGTGACACTGCGTTATGAGAGAGACCTGGTCCACAAACTGAAGCTGCTCAGACATGAGCTGTCACTACAGCAACCACAGGCCGGACACTGTCGCATAGAGGTCTCACGAGAAGAAATCTTTGAGGTATATAATGTAAATACTGTGTGTATATACAGTGGGGAGAACAAGTATTTGATACACTGCCTATTTTGCAGGTTTTCCTACTTACAAAGCATGTAGAAGTCTGTAATTTTTATCATAGGTACACTTCAACTGTGAGAGACGGAATCTAAAACCAAAATCCAGAAAATCACATTGTATGATTTTTAAATAATTAATTTGCATTTTATTGCATGACATAAGTATTTGATACATCAGAAAAGCAGAACTTAATATTTGGTACAGAAACCTTTGTTTGCAATTACAGAGATCATACGTTTCCTGTAGTTCTTGACCAGGTTTGCACACACTGCAGCAGGGATTTTGGCCCACTCCTCCATACAGACCTTCTCCAGATCCTTCAGGTTTCGGGGCTGTCGCTGGGCAATACGGACTTTCAGCTCCCTCCAAAGATTTTCTATTGGGTTCAGGTCTGGAGACTGGCTAGGCCACTCCAGGACCTTGAGATGCTTCTTACGGAGCTACTCCTTGGTTGCCCTGGCTGTGTGTTTCGGGTCGTTGTCATGCTGGAAGACCCAGCCACGACCCATCTTCAATGCTCTTACTGAGGGAAGGAGGTTGTTGGCCAAGATCTCGCGATACATGGCCCCATCCATCCTCCCCTCAATACGGTGCAGTCGTCCTGTCCCCTTTGCAGAAAAGCATCCCCAAAGAATGATGTTTCCACCTCCATGCTTCACGGTTGGGATGGTGTTCTTGGGGTTGTACTCATCCTTCTTCTTCCTCCAAACACGGCGAGTGGAGTTTAGACCAAAAAGCTCTATTTTTGTCTCATCAGACCACATGACCTTCTCCCATTCCTCCTCTGGATCATCCAGATGGTCATTGGCAAACTTCAGACGGGCCTGGACATGCGCTGGCTTGAGCAGGGGGACCTTGCGTGCGCTGCAGGATTTTAATCCATGACGGCGTAGTGTGTTACTAATGGTTTTCTTTGAGACTGTGGTCCCAGCTCTCTTCAGGTCATTGACCAGGTCCTGCCGTGTAGTTCTGGGCTGATCCCTCACCTTCCTCATGATCATTGATGCCCCACGAGGTGAGATCTTGCATGGTGCCCCAGACCGAGGGAGATTGACCGTCAGCTTGAACTTCTTCCATTTTCTAATAATTGCGCCAACAGTTGTTGCCTTCTCACCAAGCTGCTTGCCTATTGTCCTGTAGCCCATCCCAGCCTTGTGCAGGTCTACAATTTTATCCCTGATGTCCTTACACAGCTCTCTGGTCTTGGCCATTGTGGAGAGGTTGGAGTCTGTTTGATTGAGTGTGTGGACAGGTGTCTTTTATACAGGTAACGAGTTCAAACAGGTGCAGTTAATACAGGTAATGAGTGGAGAACAGGAGGGCTTCTTAAAGAAAAACTAACAGGTCTGTGAGAGCCGGAATTCTTACTGGTTGGTAGGTGATCAAATACTTATGCAAATTAATTATTTAAAAATCATACAATGTGATTTTCTGGATTTTTGTTTTAGATTCCGTCTCTCACAGTTGAAGTGTACCTATGATAAAAATTACAGACCTCTACATGCTTTGTAAGTAGGAAAACCTGCAAAATCGGCAGTGTATCAAATACTTGTTCTCCCCACTGTATATATATATACATACATACAGTTGGAAGTCAGAAGTTTACATACACCTTAGCCAAATACATTTAAACTCAGTTTTTCACAATTCCTGACATTTAATCCTAGTAAAAATTCCCTGTTTTAGGTCAGTTAGGATCACCACTTTATTTTAAGAATGTGAAATGTAGAGATAATTATTTATTTCAGCTTTTATTTATTTCATCCCATTCCCAGTGGGTCAGAAGTTTACATACACTCAATTAGTATTTGGTAGCATTGCCTTTAAATTGTTTAACTTGGGTCAAATGTTTCGGGTAGCCTTCCACAAGCTTCCCACAATAAGTTGGGTGAATTTTGGCCCATTCCTACTGACAGAACTGGTGTAACTGAGATTCTGTCACTCACAGTTGAAGTGTACCTATGATAAAAATTACAGACCTCTACATGCTTTGTAAGTAGGAAAACCTGCAAAATCGGCAGTGTATCAAATACTTGTTCTCCCCACTGTATATACTGTGTATATATATAGACTCACCCTCACTTTATTTACACAATACAAGATGGATTTCTCTTCAGGTAATTCTTTCTTTAACTTTGTCTGTCTGTCTGTCTGTCTGTCTGTCTGTCTGTGTAAATGTGTGTGTGTAAATGTGTGTGTGTAAATGTGTGTGTGTGTGTGTGTGTGTGTTTATGTATATGTGGGTGTGGTGTGTGTGGGTGTATGTATATGTGGGTGTGGTGTATATGTGGGTGTGGTGTGTATGTATATGTGTGTGTATGTATATGTGGTGTGTGTGTGTGTGTATGTATATGTGGGTGTGGTGTGTTTGTGTGTATGTATATGTGGGTGTGGTGTGTGTGTGTGTGTATTTATATGTGGGTGTATGTATATGTGGGTGTGGTGTGTGTGTGTGTGTGTGTGTATGTATATGTGTGTGTATGTATATGTGGGTGTGGTGTGTGGGTGTATGTATATGTGGGTGTGGTGTGTGTGTATGTATATGTGGGTGTATGTATATGTGGGTGTGGTGTGTGTGTGTGTGTATGTATATGTGGGTGTATGTATATGTGGGTGTGGTGTGTGTGTGTGTGTATGTAAATGTGGGTGTATGTATATGTGGGTGTGGTGTGTGTGTGTGTATGTATATGTGGGTGTGGTGTGTGTGTGTGTGTGTGTGTATGTATGTGTGTGTGTGTATGTGTGTGTGTGTGTGTATGTATATGTGGGTGTATGTATATGTGGGTGTGGTGTGTGTGTGTGTATGTATATGTGGGTGTATGTATATGTGGGTGTGGTGTGTGTGTGTGTGTATGTATATGTGGGTGTGGTGTGTATGTATATGTGGGTGTATGTATATGTGGGTGTGGTGTGTATGTATATGTGGGTGTATGTATATGTGGGTGTGGTGTGTATGTATATGTGGGTGTATGTATATGTGGGTGTGGTGTGTGTGTGTATGTATATGTGGGTGTGTGTGTAAATGTGTGTGTGTGTGTGTGTATGTATATGTGGGTGTGGTGTGTGTATGTATATGTGGGTGTGGTGTGTGTGTGTATATGTGGGTGTGGTGTGTGTGTGTGTGTGTGTATGTGTGTGTGTGTGTGTATGTGTATGTGTATGTGTGTGTGTGTGTGTGTGTGTGTGTATGTATATGTGGGTGTGGTGTGTATGTATATGTGGGTGTGGTGTGTGTGTGTATGTAGGAGTCTTATCGTCAGATAATGAAGATGAGACCTAAAGATCTGAAGAAACGACTGATGGTGAAGTTCAGAGGAGAGGAAGGGCTGGACTACGGAGGAGTGGCGAGGTGACGTTTGATTGTGGTTATTGTCAAACCACATGTTATTGGTCACATACACGTCTTTAGCAGGTGTTATAGTGGGTGTAGTGGAATGCTTGTGTTCCAGCTCCAACAGTGCAGTAATATCTAACAATACACACATCAGTCATTGTAAATAAGAATTTGACTTGCCTAGTTAAATAAGGTTAAATAAGTAAAACTAGTATCTAACAATTCACAACAATACACACAAACCTAAAAGTAAAAGAATGGAATATATAAATATTAGGATGAACAATGTTGGAGTGGTATTGACTAGAATACAGTAGAATAGAATACAGTATGTACATATGAGTGTGGTTATGTTGTAATTAAGTTGTGATAACGTTGTTTTCTGGTAGTGGGGGGTGGTCGTACCTGCTGTGAGCAGGGCGGGAAATGAACACCCACCACCCAAAAGATTGGCATTGGCGATTAAGAATGTATTTCACCAGCCACGTTGGCATTTGGGAACATTTTGTATTTATTTTCATCCAAAGCCCACGTTGCCCTAAAGAATAGAAAAGATGAATCAGTGATGTGTATTTCTTCCCCATCCATCTCACTGTGTAGCCAGTTAAGCTACGCCGAAACACTTTCTGAAGGCTTTCCCATAAAACCTTCCCAATGTAGGCTTACCTGGCAGAATGATAGGATTATTTGTATGAATCACATGTTTTCTTTATTTTTTTGCATATTCTGCGATCACATGCAGTACAGAAACACCGCTAGTGAAACACCAGCCTCTTGCTGGGTCCGCTTGAAATTAAACCACAACTATACACTCCAAAATCTAATGTTTTTACTCAAAAGTGGGTTCTAAACCAACATGTACAGCCTACTAGAGTCAACATGGGTTCTGATCCAACATGAACAGCCTAGCAGAGTCAACATGGGTTCTGATCCAACATGTACAGCCTAGCAGAGTCAACATGGGTTCTGATCCAACATGTACAGCCTACTAGAGTCAGCATGGGTTCTGATCCAACATGAACAGCCTACTAGAGTCAGCAAAGGTTCTGATCCAAAATGTACAGCCTACTAGAGTCAGCAAAGGTTCTGATCCAACATGAACAGCCTACTAGAGTCAGCAAAGGTTCTGATCCAACATGAACAGCCTACTAGAGTCAGCAAAGGTTCTGATCCAAAATGTACAGCCTACTAGAGTCAGCAAAGGTTCTGATCCAACATGAACAGCCTACTAGAGTCAGCAAAGGTTCTGATCCAACATGTACAGCCTACCAGAGTCAACATGGGTTCTGATCCAACATGTACAGCCTAGCAGAGTCAACATGGGTTCTGATCCAACATGTACAGCCTACCAGAGTCAGCAAGGGTTCTGATCCAACATGTACAGCCTAGCAGAGTCAACATGGGTTCTGATCCAACATGTACAGCCTACCAGAGTCAACATGGGTTCTGATCCAACATGTACAGCCTAGCAGAGTCAACATGGGTTCTGATCCAAAATGTACAGCCTACTAGAGTCAGCAAAGGTTCTGATCCAACATGTACAGCCTACCAGAGTCAACATGGGTTCTGATCCAACATGTACAGCCTAGCAGAGTCAACATGGGTTCTGATCCAACATGTACAGCCTACCAGAGTCAGCATGGGTTCTGATCCAAAATGTACAGCCTACCAGAGTCAGCAAGGGTTCTGATCCAAAATGTATAGCCTACCAGAGTCAGCAAGGGTTCTGATCCAACATGTACAGCCTAGGATACCAGAGTCAGCATGGGTTCTGATCCAACATGTACAGCCTACCAGAGTCAACATGGGTTCTGATCCAACATGTACAGCCTACCAGAGTCAACATGGGTTCTGATCCAAAATGTACAGCCTGCCAGAGTCAACATGGGTTCTGATCCAAAATGTACAGCCTACCAGAGTCAGCAAGGGTTCTGATCCAAAATGTACAGCCTACCAGAGTCAGCAAGGGTTCTGATCCAAAATGTATAGCCTACCAGAGTCAGCAAGGGTTCTGATCCAACATGTACAGCCTAGGATAACAGAGTCAACATGGGTTCTGATCCAAAATGTAGAGCCTAGGCTACCAGAATCCCTATGGGTTTGAGTCCGACCCATGCCCTTCTGACTCTCAAACTCTCCTACCTTTCCTGTCTCCTCTTTCCTGTCTCCTCTTTCCTGTCTCCTCTTTCCTGTCTCCTCTTTCCTGTCTCCTCTTTCCTGTCTAAACTCTCCTACCTTTACTGTCTAAACTCTCCTACCTTTACTGTCTAAACTCTCCTACCTTTACTGTCTAAACTCTCCTACCTTTACTGTCTAAACTCTCCTACCTTTACTGTCTAAACTCTCCTACCTTTACTGTCTAAACTCTCCTACCTTTACTGTCTAAACTCTCCTACCTTTACTGTCTAAACTCTCCTACCTTTACTGTCTAAACTCTCCTACCTTTACTGTCTAAACTCTCCTACCTTTACTGTCTAAACTCTCCTACCTTTACTGTCTAAACTCTCCTACCTTTACTGTCTAAACTCTCCTACCTTTACTGTCTAAACTCTCCTACCTTTACTGTCTAAACTCTCCTACCTTTACTGTCTAAACTCTCCTACCTTTACTGTCTAAACTCTCCTACCTTTACTGTCTAAACTCTCCTACCTTTACTGTCTAAACTCTCCTACCTTTACTGTCTAAACTCTCCTACCTTTACTGTCTAAACTCTCCTACCTTTACTGTCTAAACTCTCCTACCTTTACTGTCTAAACTCTCCTACCTTTACTGTCTAAACTCTCCTACCTTTACTGTCTAAACTCTCCTACCTTTACTGTCTAAACTCTCCTACCTTTACTGTCTAAACTCTCCTACCTTTACTGTCTAAACTCTCCTACCTTTACTGTCTAAACTCTCCTACCTTTACTGTCTAAACTCTCCTACCTTTACTGTCTAAACTCTCCTACCTTTACTGTCTAAACTCTCCTACCTTTACTGTCTAAACTCTCCTACCTTTACTGTCTAAACTCTCCTACCTTTACTGTCTAAACTCTCCTACCTTTACTGTCTAAACTCTCCTACCTTTACTGTCTAAACTCTCCTACCTTTACTGTCTAAACTCTCCTACCTTTACTGTCTAAACTCTCCTACCTTTACTGTCTAAACTCTCCTACCTTTACTGTCTAAACTCTCCTACCTTTACTGTCTAAACTCTCCTACCTTTACTGTCTAAACTCTCCTACCTTTACTGTCTAAACTCTCCTACCTTTACTGTCTAAACTCTCCTACCTTTACTGTCTAAACTCTCCTACCTTTACTGTCTAAACTCTCCTACCTTTACTGTCTAAACTCTCCTACCTTTACTGTCTAAACTCTCCTACCTTTACTGTCTAAACTCTCCTACCTTTACTGTCTAAACTCTCCTACCTTTACTGTCTAAACTCTCCTACCTTTACTGTCTAAACTCTCCTACCTTTACTGTCTAAACTCTCCTACCTTTACTGTCTAAACTCTCCTACCTTTACTGTCTAAACTCTCCTACCTTTACTGTCTAAACTCTCCTACCTTTACTGTCTAAACTCTCCTACCTTTACTGTCTAAACTCTCCTACCTTTACTGTCTAAACTCTCCTACCTTTACTGTCTAAACTCTCCTACCTTTACTGTCTAAACTCTCCTACCTTTACTGTCTAAACTCTCCTACCTTTACTGTCTAAACTCTCCTACCTTTACTGTCTAAACTCTCCTACCTTTACTGTCTAAACTCTCCTACCTTTACTGTCTAAACTCTCCTACCTTTACTGTCTAAACTCTCCTACCTTTACTGTCTAAACTCTCCTACCTTTACTGTCTAAACTCTCCTACCTTTACTGTCTAAACTCTCCTACCTTTACTGTCTAAACTCTCCTACCTTTACTGTCTAAACTCTCCTACCTTTACTGTTACCTTTCTCAATATAAAAACAACAATAATAATAATAAAATATAAAATTTTATCTACCTGCCACATTGGTTGGTGAACCCAAAAGTTAATTTCCCACCCTGGCTGTTGTGATGATGTCATTATAACATTGTTTTGTGGTTGTATTGAGTGGCTGTATCTGCTTTGAGATGACATTGTAATGTTATATTATGGTTATTTTGTGATAATGTTGTATTATGGTTATATAGAGTGTACCTGCTGGGATAACATTGTATTATAATTATATAGGGAGTGGTTGTACCTGCTGTGATAACGTTGTAATAATGTTGTATTATAATTATATAGGAAGTGGTTGTACCTGCTGTGATAACATTGTAATAATGTTGTATTATGGTTATATAGGGAGTGGTTGTACCTGCTGTGATAACATTGTAATAATGTTGTATTATGACTATATAGGAAGTGGTTGTACCTGCTGTGATAACATTGTAATAATGTTGTATTATAATTATATAGGAAGTGGTTGTACCTGCTGTGATAACATTGTAATAATGTTGTATTATGGTTATATAGGAAGTGGTTGTACCTGCTGTGATAACATTGTAATAATGTTGTATTATGACTATATAGGAAGTGGTTGTACCTGCTGTGATAACATTGTAATAATGTTGTATTATGACTATATAGGAAGTGGTTGTACCTGCTGTGATAACATTGTAATAATGTTGTATTATGATTATATAGGAAGTGGTTGTACCTGCTGTGATAACATTGTAATAATGTTGTATTATGGTTATATAGGGAGTGGCTGTACCTGCTGTGCCATGAGATGTTGAACCCGTACTACGGCCTGTTCCAATACTCAACAGACAACATTTACACATTGCAGATCAACCCTGACTCCTCTATCAACCCTGTGAGTACATACACATTACAGATCAACCCTGACTCCTCTATCAACCCTGTGAGCACTGATGATGATGATGTGTGTATAGGACCACCTGTCGTATTTCCACTTTGTGGGTCGTGTGATGGGCCTGGCAGTGTTCCATAGTCACTATATCAACGGGGGCTTCACCCTGCCCTTCTACAAGCAGCTGCTGGGGAAACCTATTATGCTACAAGACCTGGAGACCACTGATCCTGAACTACACAAGAGTCTGGTCTGGATACTGTGAGTCTACCACCCACACTAGTAATTACACTAGCTTTATGCTAGCACTGTCTCTTAGTTTCTGGGTATTACAATGTTATCTCTCTCTCTGTGTGTGTAGGGAGAATGACATCTCGTCGGTTCTAGATCATACGTTCTGCGTGGAACACAGTGCCTTTGGGAAGTTCCTTCAACATGAGCTGAAACCCAACGGGCGGAACCTCCCGGTAACCGAGGACAACAAGAAGGAGTACGTCAAGCTTTATGTCAACTGGAGGTTTATGAGAGGGATAGAGGCTCAGTTCTTAGCTCTGCAGAAAGGATTCAGCGAACTGATCCCTCAACACCTCCTCAAACCATTTGACCACAAAGAGCTAGAGGTACGGACCTGTCTGTCTGCCTGGCCAGTCTGTTATACCTGTCTGTTATACCTGTCTGTTTGACCTGTCATATCTGCCAGTCATGGTTGTCTGTTATACCTGTCTGCCTGTCTGTTATACCTGTCTGTTATACAGCGGGTGAAATAAGTATTGAACACGTCACCATTTTTCTCAGTAAATATATTTCCAAAGGTGCTATTGACATGACATTTTCACCAGATGTTGGTAACAACCCAAGTAATCCATACATACAAAGAAACCAAAACACATAAGTTCTGAAATTAAGTTATGTGTAATAATGTGAAATGACACAGGGAAAAAGTATTGAACACATGAAGAAAGGGAGGTGCAAAAAGGCATGGAAAGCCAAGACAACAGCTGAAAACTATCAGTAATTAAAAAGCAATCCAGGCCCACACAAGACACATCTCATGATGGGTAAAAGCAAAGAGCTGTCTGCAATTAGCAGGTACTGTGGTCTCAAAGAAAACATTAAGTAATTCACTCCACCGCCATGGCCTGTATGCACGCTCACCACGCAAGACTCCATTGCTGAAAAAAAAGCATGTTGAAGCTCGTTTAAAGTTTGCTGCACAACATTTGGAAAAGCCAGTGAAATACTGGGAGAATATAGTGTGGTCAGATGAGAGCAAAATTGAACTGTTTGGATGTCATAATACACACCATGTTTGGAGGAGAAATGGCACTGCACATCACCCTAAAAACACCATACCAACAGTGAAGTTTGGAGGTGGGAACATCATGGTGTGGGGCTGCTTTTCAGCAAATGGTACTGGCAAACTTCACATAATTGAAGGAAGGATGAATGGGCAAATTTATCAAGACATTCTTGACAAAAATCTGCTGCCATCTACCAGGATGATGAAGATGAAACGAGGGTGGACATTTCAGCAAGACAATGATCCCAAACACACAGCCAAGGAAACTCTCAATTGGTTTCAAAGAAAGAAAATAAAGCTGCTAGAATGGCCCAGCCAATCACCTGACTTAAATCCCATTGAAAATCTATGGAAAGAACTGAAGATCAAGATTCATAGAAGAGGCCCACGGAACCTTCAAGATTTGAAGACTGTTTGTGTGGAAGAATGGGCCAAAATCACACCAGAGCAATGCATGTGACTAGTTTCTCCATACAGGAGGCGTCTTGAAGCTGTCATTACCAACAAAGGCTTTTGTACAAAGTATTCAATAAATATCAGTAAGTGTGTTCAATACTTTTTCCCTGTGTCATTTCACATTATTACACATAACTTAATTTCTGAACGTATTTGTTTTGGTTTCTTTGTATGTATGGATTACTTGGGTTGTTACCAACATCTGTCATGTCAATAGCACCTTTGGAAATATATTTACTGAGACAAATGGTGACGTGTTCAATACTCATTTCACCCGCTGTACCTGTCTGTCTGTTATACCTGTCTGCCTGTCTGTTATGCCTGTCTGTTATGCCTGTCTGTTATGCCTGTCTGTTATGCCTGTCTGTTATACCTGTCTGTTATACCTGTCTGTCTCTCTCTCTAGTTGATAATCGGAGGCCTGTCTAACTCTCTCCCTGTCTCTCTCTCTCTAGTTGATAATTGGAGGCCTGTCTAACTCTCTCCCCCTGTCTCTCTCTAGTTGATAATCGAAGGCCTGTCTAACTCTCTCCCCCTGTCTCTCTCTAGTTGATAATCGAAGGCCTGTCTAACTATCTCCCTGTCTCTCTCTAGTTGATAATCGAAGGCCTGTCTAACTCTCTCCCCCTGTCTCTCTCTAGTTGATAATCGAAGGCCTGTCTAACTATCTCCCTGTCTCTCTATCTCTAGTTGATAATCGGAGGCCTGTCTAACTATCTCCCAGTCTCTCTATCTCTAGTTGATAATCGAAGGCCTGTCTAACTCTCTCCCCCTGTCTCTCTCTAGTTGATAATCGAAGGCCTGTCTAACTATCTCCCTGTCTCTATCTCTAGTTGATAATCGGAGGCCTGTCTAACTATCTCCCAGTCTCTCTCTCTCTAGTTGATAATTGGAGGCCTGTCTAACTCTCTCCCTGTCTCTCTCTCTAGTTGATAATTGGAGGCCTGTCTAACTCTCTCCCTGTCTCTCTCTCTAGTTGATAATTGGAGGCCTGGGGAAGATAGACGTATCAGATTGGAAGTGTAACACCCGTCTGAAGCACTGTGCTGTAGACAGTAATGTGGTTGGCTGGTTCTGGGAGGCTGTAGAGAGTTTCACTGAGGAGAGGAGAGGACAACTACTGCAGTTTGTTACAGGCTCTACCAGAGTTCCACTACAGGGATTCAAGGCACTACAGGGTGGGTCACTATTAACAACCATCTGTGATACCTAGAATGTGTGTGTTCTAGAACAGTGATACCTAGAATGTGTGTGTTCTAGAACAGTGATGTTTGTGTTCTAGAACAGTGATACCTAGAATGTGTGTGTTCTAGAACAGTGATGTTTGTGTTCTAGAACAGTGACACCTAGAATGTGTGTGTTCTAGAACAGTGATGTTTGTGTTCTAGAACAGTGATACCTAGAATGTGTGTGTTCTAGAACAGTGATGTTTGTGTTCTAGAACAGTGATACCTAGAATGTGTGTGTTCTAGAACAGTGATGTTTGTGTTCTAGAACAGTGATACCTAGAATGTGTGTGTTCTAGAACAGTGATGTTTGTGTTCTAGAACAGTGACACCTAGAATGTGTGTGTTCTAGAACAGTGATGTTTGTGTTCTAGAACAGTGACACCTAGAATGTGTGTGTTCTAGAACAGTGATGTTTGTGTTCTAGAACAGTGATACCTAGAATGTGTGTGTTCTAGAACAGTGATGTTTGTGTTCTAGAACAGTGATACCTAGAATGTGTGTGTTCTAGAACAGTGATGTTTGTGTTCTAGAACAGTGATACCTAGAATGTGTGTGTTCTAGAACAGTGATGTTTGTGTTCTAGAACAGTGATACCTAGAATGTGTGTGTTCTAGAATAGTGATGTTTGTGTTCTAGAACAGTGATACCTAGAATGTGTGTGTTCTAGAACAGTGATAACTAGAATGTGTGTGTTCTAGAATAGTGATGTTTGTGTTCTAGAACAGTGATACCTAGAATGTGTGTGTTCTAGAATAGTGATGTTTGTGTTCTAGAACAGTGATACCTAGAATGTGTGTGTTCTAGAACAGTGATAACTAGAATGTGTGTGTTCTAGAACAGTGAGGTTTGTGTTCTAGAACAGTGATACTAGAATGTGTTGTACAACAGTGAGGTTTGTGTTCTAGAACAGTGATACTAGAATGTGTGTGTGTGTGTTCTAGAACAGTGATACTAGAATGTGTGTGTGTGTTCTAGAACAGTGATAACTAGAATGTGTGTGTGTAAGGTTCTACAGGTTCAGCAGGCCCAAGGCTGTTCACCATCCATCTGATAGAGGCCAACACAGACAACCTACCCAAGGCACACACATGGTAAGAACACACACTGTCAAAGAACCATGCCTTTAACACCGGGGTGTCAAACATACTGCCCACGGCTTTGCACCGGAGAAAGCATCCGATCCATCAGAGAGTATCATTGTCTTTTGGTCCAAACAGCATCAGATACATGATCTATACATACTGAGACATAAGGGCGCTGCTTTGCTCGATCGCATGCTTTATCTGAAACTTATGCATCTTTCTGTCGGCGTGCGTCAAGTAAATGATCAATATTTTTATATTTTATTTGGACTGGTAGGGCGGGCGGGCCAGGCCTCCTAAGGCCCACCCATAACACCGGCCTGATCTCTTTCCTCTGCCCAGCTTGCAGTCATCTAAACCGTAGCTACAGTCAGGGAGCATTGAACATTTCAAAAACCTTGGATAGACAACTATTTTTTGTACATTTTGACAGCGAGGAAATATCATCAATTTGAAGTACAGCCTCCGGACTTTGAGGAAAAACCAAATGTGGTCCACGGGGCAAAATGAATTTGACGCCCCTACTTTAACATGTAGCTCTGACATACACAGTGTCTTCAGAAAGTATTCACACCCCTTGACTTATTCCACATTTTGTTATGTTACGTTATGTTAAATGAGATATTTCTGAAATACAGAAATATCTAATTTACGTAAGTATTCACACCCCTGAGTGAATACATGTTAGAATCAACTTTGGCAGTGATTACAGCTGTGAGTCTTTCTGGGTAAGTCTCTAAGATCTTTGCATACCTGGATTGTACAATATTATTATTTTAAAAAATTCTTCAAGCTCTGTCAAGTTGGTTGTTGATTACTGCTAGACAACCATTTTCAAGTCTTGCAATAGATTTTCAAGCTGATTTAAGTCAAAACTGTAACTCGGACACTCAGGAACATTCAGTGTCTTCTTGGTCAGCAACTCCGGTCTATGTGGCCTTGTGTTGTAGGTTATTGTCCTGCTGAAAGGGGAATTCATCTCCCAGTATCTGGTGGAAAGCAGACTGAACCAGGTTGTCCTCTAGGGTTTAGCTCCATCCTGTTTCTTCTTAATCCTGAAAAACATCCTAGTCTTTAACAATGACAAGCATACCCATAACATGATGCAGCCACCACCATGCTTGAACATATGAAGAGTGGTACCCACAGGCACCCGGCCCACCACAAGGAGTCGCTAGAGCGTGATGAGCCAAGTAAAGCCCCACCGGCCAAACCCTCCCCTAACCCGGACAATGCTGGGCCAATTGTGCGTCGTCCTATGGGATTCCCAACCACAGCCAGTTGTGGCAGAGCCCAGGATATGAACACGGGTCCATAGTAACGTGTGGTGCAGTGCCTTAGACCGCTGCGCCACTCAGGAGTATTTGTATTCTGTACAGGCTTCCTGTACAGGCTTGTAAATGTAAATAGTCTGTGATTAGCTGTTCAGGAGTTTTATGGCTTGGGGGTAGAAGCTGTTAAGAAGTATTTTTGTCCTAGACTTGGCGCTCCGTTTCCGCTTGCTGTGCGGTAGCAGAGAGAACAGTCCATGACTAGGGTTGCTGGAGTCTTCAACAATTTTTAGGGCCTTCCTCTGACACCGCCTGGTATAGAGTTCCTGGATGACAGGAAGCTTGGCCCCAGTGATGTACTGGGTCGTACACACTACCCTCTGTAGTGCCTTGCGGTCAGATGCCGAGCAGTTTCCAGTCAGGATGCTCTCGATGGTGCAGCTGTAGAACGTTTTGAGGATCTGAAGACCCATGTCAAATCTTTTCAGTCTCCTGAGGGGGAAAGGCATCGTTGTGACCTCTTCACGACTGTCTTGGTGTGTTTGGACCATGATAGTTAGTTGGTGATGTGGACACCAAGGAACTTGAAGCACTCAACCTGCTCCACTGCATCCCCGTCGATGAGAATGGGGGCGTGCTCGGTCTGCCTTTTCCTGTTTCCTGTCCACAATCAGCTCCTTTGTCTTGCTCATATTGAGGCAGAGGTTGTTATCGTGGCACCGCGCTGTGTTGTCAGCAAACTTAATGATGGTGTTGGAGTCGTGTTTGGCCACAGTCGTGGGTGAACAGGGAGTACAGGAGGGGACTGAGCATGCACCCCTGAGGGGCCCCAGTGTTGAGGATCAGCGTAGCAGATGTGTTGTTGCCTACCCTTACCACCTGGGGGCGGCCCGTCAGGAAGTCCAGGATCCAGTTGCAGAAGGAGGTGTTCAGTCCCAGGGTCCATAGCTTAGTGATGAGATTTGAGGGTACTATGGTGTTGAATGCTGAGCTGTAGTCTATGAACAGCATTCTCACATAGGTGTTCCTTTTGTCCAGGTGGGAAAGGGCAGTGTGGAGTGTAGTAGAGATTGCATCATCTGTGGATCTGTTGGGGCGGTATGTGAATTGAAGTGGGTCTAGGTTTCTGGGATAATGGTGTTGATGTGAGTTATGACCAACCTTTCAAAGCACTTCATGGCTACAGATGTGAGTGCTACGGGTCTGTAGTCATTTAGGCAGGTTACCTTAGTGTTCTTGGGCACTGGGACTATGGTGGTCTGCTTGAGACATGTTGGTATTACAGACTCAGTCAGGGACATGTTGAAACTGTCAGTGAAGACACTTGCCAGTTGGTCAGCGAATGCTTTAAGTACACGTCCTGGTAATAGATAGATAGATAGATAGATAGATAGATAGATAGATAGATAGATAGATAGATAGATAGGTACTTTATTGATCCCCCGGGGGGGAAATTTCTTTGTCAAGCAGCTACAACAAAACACAGGGCAGGTGCAAAATGTCACAACGAAAGTACACAAAAGACAGATACACGGTACATGATACATAGAGCGGCAGTATGAAAAAGTATAGAAATACAAGATATCTGGAGTGCAAAAAAAAAGCTATAAAAAGACATTGCATAGTATGAGTGGTTGGCTGAATATGTACACTATACATTGGTGGATGTTGGATGGTTAACTATACTATACAGGTCGATGGCAGAGAAATACTTCAGTAGCTAAAAGTGCATATGATATGAGCGAGGGTAATAATAGTTTACTTAATAGACAGACTGGTTAAATGAACAGGTAAGTGAATATTTGCATGATTAAATTAGCTGTACAGTTAGGTATACAGTTATATTTACAGATAAGTGAATACTTGCATGTTTACACAAACTGTACAGGTAAATGACAGGAAGAGATACTTTAATAGCTAAATGTGTGTATGATATCATTTGGGGTAATAATAGTAATTCCCTTAAAATACAGTCCTTAGTGCGCAGGGTTTAATTACAGACAACTGCACGTATTGCACATTCGATATACTAAAAGCAATGAGAAAAGGTGCAACTGGCAGGATACTAATATGCATTCCTGAGTGAATGAATACGTAAGTTAAGTCCAAGAATTACTTACAATATTGCATGTGATATGATATAATAACTGTACATGAGTATGTATATACAGACCTGCATGAATAAATAGGTCCTGAGTGAATGAGTGCTGACGGACCAGAGTTACTCACGGATGGATGCATAATTGTTAAACTAGGTCCTAGCACCACCAACAGTTCCAGATCTATGTTGCCGACGGCACGGCACCCCGGTGAGGCATTATATAGTCTAATAGCCGCCGGCAGGAAGGACCTCCTGTAGCGTTCTTTGGCACACCGTGGTGGGATCAGTCTGTGACTGAAAGTGCTCCTCTGCGTCATAACCATAGCGTGCAGAGGGTGGGTGACGTTGTCCATGATGGCCAGCAGTTTGGCCAGGATCCGTCTCTCCGCCACCTCCTCTAGAGTGTCAAGGCTCATCCCCAGGACAGAGCTAGCCTTCCTGATCAGCTTATTTACCCGAGAAGCATCACCGGCTTTGATGTTTGCTCCCCAGCACACCACTGCAGAAAAGATGGCACTGGCCACCACAGACTGGTAGAAGGTATGCAGTAGTTTACTGCACACGTTGAAGGACCTGAGCCTCCTCAGAAAGTAGAGTCGGCTCTGGTCCTTTTTGTACAGGGCCCCGGTGTTACCAGCCCATTCCAGCCTGTTGTCCATATGGACTCCCAGGAACTTGTATGACCCAACCATTTCCACATCCATCCCCTGTATAGGGACTGCAGTCAGTTGTGCCTTGGTTCTCCTGAAGTCCACCACCATCTCCTTTGTTTTGCTGATGTTGAGCTGAAGGTGGTTTCTGCTCACACCACAACACAAAGTCACTGATTGTGCTCCTGTACTCCTCCTCCTGCCCACCCCTGATGCACCCTACAATAGCAGAGTCATCCGAGAACTTCTGTAGGTGGCATGTTTCAGAGTTATATCTGAAGTCTGAGGTGTAGAGGGTGAACAGGAAGGGGGACAGGACCGTTCTCTGGGGGACCCCAGTGTTGCTAACTGCCCGTTCTGAAACACAGCTCTGTAGTCGCACAAATTGTGGCCTTCCGGTCAGGTAGTCTGTGACCCAGGAGACTAAGGGTGCTTCCACTTTCATCCTCCTCATCTTCTCACCCAGTAGCAGGGGCTGAATGGTATTGAAGGCACTGGAGAAGTCAAAAAACATAACCCTCACAGTGCAACCTGCGTTGTCCAGGTGAGAGTAGGCCCTCTGCAGAAGGTAGATGATTGCATCATCCACCCCGATTTTGCGCTGGTATGCAAACTGCAGGGGGTCCAGTGATGTACACACCAGGGGTCTGAGGTGAGCGAGGACTAACCTTTCCAGGGTCTTCATGATGTGGGATGTTAGCGCTACAGGTCTGAAGTCATTCAGGACAGTGGGGTGTGCCTTCTTGGGCACTGGGACGAGGCAGGATGTTTTCCACAGCACAGGGACCCTTTCTAGGCTCAGGCTAAGGTTGAAGGGACGCTGGAGTATTCCACACAGTTGGTCAGCACAGACCCTAAGCACCCTTGGGCTGATGCCATCAGGGCCCGCCGCTTTCCACTGATGTAGTCTCTCCAGCTCTCTCTTCACTTGGTTGGTGGTGAAAGCCAGCCCAGGTGGGGAGGTGGGGGGAAGGGGGGTGTTGAGGATCAGTCCAGGGGGAGCAGGGGCGGAGGTGGGGTCACTGATTGTCTCAGCAGAGGTGTTGTGAGCAAAGTGGGGGTGGGACAGCCATGAGGGTGTGTGGTCTGGGGAGCTGGAGGGGAGGTGGACAGGGCCAGTATCAAACCTGTTAAAAAATTGGTTCAGCTCATTGGCTCTGTCCTGGGTCCCCTCCGTCTGCCCACTGTTTGACTTTTTGAAGCCAGTGATATTTCTCATACCCTTCCACACCTCTCTCACCTGGCTCTGCCTCAGCTTGTCCTCCATCTTCTCCTTATACACTCTCTTCCCCTCAGCAATCCGCAACTTCAGCTCCCTCTGGACGCATTTCAATTTGTCCTTGTCCTTGTCCCTCTCCTTGAAGGCCCTCTTCTTCTCATTCAGCAGGGCCTTCAGGTCGCTGGTGACCCAGGGTTTATTGTTTGGGAAACAGCGTACCTTCCTGGTGGGTACAGTGTTGTCTACACAAATATATATATAGTCTGTTATGCAGTCAGTGAGTCCATCGATGTCCTCCCCATGAGCCTTACAGAGCACATCCCAGTCTGTTGTTTCAAAGCAGTCCTGTAGGGCCTCATTCGCCTCCGGGGACCATCTCCTAATAGTCCTGGTGGTTGCAGGCTGCTGATGGACCAAAGGCCTGTAGAGTAGGGTGAGGTGGACAAGGTTGTGATCCGATCTACCGAGGGGAGGGAGTGCAGTGGAGTTGTATGCGTCCTTCACATTAGCATATAACAAGTCCAGAGTTGTATTATTCCTGGTTGGGCACTTCACGAACTGTTTGAACGTGGGCAGCGTTGAAGAGAGAGATGCATGGTTAAAATCCCCCGAAATGGCAAAGAAAGCACTGGGATGCGCTGTCTGTAACCTCGCGATAACAGAGTGGATGACGTCACACGCTGTGTTTGCGTCAGCGGAGGGCGGGATGTAAACAATAACAGCAATGGCCGCCGTGAATTCCCTCGGCAAATAGTAGGGTCTCAGGCTAACGGCTAACAGTTCAATGTCCGGGCTACAAAACTGTTCCTTAAGAGTAATATGGTTCGGATGACACCATCTGTTGTTAACTAATAAAGCCAGCCCACCACCCTTACTCTTACCGGAAGAGACGCGATCCCTGTCCGCTCTGATGGTCTGGAAACCGTCGATAGTGACGTTCTGTATGGGGATGTTATCGTTCAGCCAAGTCTCAGTAAAAAGCATTAGGCTCGTTTCCCGATAAATCCTTTGTCCACGAACAAGTCCCTCCAACTCATCCATCTTGTTACAGTGGGGAGAACAAGTATTTGATACACTGCCGATTTTGCAGGATTTCCCACTTACAAAGCATGTAGAAGTCTGTAATTTTTATCATATGTGCTCTTCAACTGTGAGTGACGGAATCTAAAACAAAAATCCAGAAAATCACATTGTATGATTTTTAAGTAATTAATAAGCATTTTATTGCATGACATAAGTATTTGATACATCAGAAAAGCAGAACTTAATATTTGGTACAGAAACCTTTGTTTGCAATTACAGAGATCATATACCCACTCCTCCATACAGATCCTTCAGGTTTCGGGGCTGTCGCTGGGCAATACGGACTTTCAGCTCCCTCCAAAGATTTTCTATTGGGTTCAGGTCTGGAGACTGGCTAGGCCACTCCAGGACCTTGAGATGCTTCTTAAGGAGCCACTCCTTAGTTGCCCTGGCTGTGTGTTTCGGGTCGTTGTCATGCTGGAAGACCCAGCCACGACCCATCTTCAATGCTCTTACTGAGGGAAGGAGGTTGTTGGCCAAAATCTCGCGATACATGGCCCCATCCATCCTCCCCTCAATACGGTGCAGTCGTACTGTCCCCTTTGCAGAAAAGCATCCCCAAAGAATAATGTTTCCACCTCCATGCTTCACTGTTGGGATGGTGTTCTTGGGGTTGTACTCATCCTTCTTCTTCCTCCAAACCCTAGTTTACATGATGAATCAGCGATACACAAATTGGCTTAATTATTTATTTACTAACTACCTAAATAATCACACTGAATTACATACATACACAGGATAGATTATACATTGATTACTAATCATGTCATGAAAAGTCCCTAGTGGACTAACCCGATATGACGGCTGGTTACATCACTGTACATCACTGTCTTGATATTAATCTCTCTCTCTCTCTCTCTCTCTCTCTCTCTCTCTCTCTCTCTCTCTCTCTCTCTGTGTCTGTCTGTCTGTCTGTCTGTCTCTCTCTCTCTCTCTCTCTCTCTCTCTGTCTCTCTCTCTGCCCTTCGTCTCCTTTAGTTTTAACAGAATAGATATCCCTCCCTACGAGTCGTACGAGAAGCTTTATGAGAAACTGCTGACGGCCGTGGAGGAAACTTGCGGCTTCGCTGTGGAGTGATACACACTTCACCCTGCAATAACCCTGCCCCTACAGAACTACTATTGACCAATCACAGGACAATACCACCTAGCCCCTCCCTTCCCGACCAGACTGATCTCCAGGGGAACTGTCATCATGGGTCACGGCCGGGTTTGTCACCATGGTTATATGATCCGGGATATCATGGGTTCCAGTATTTTAGAGTTTTTATCCTTCAGTTTTATCGAGCTATGATGTCACTCTTCAGAACAACCAATGACTTTGATTCTGTCTCCAATCACATGCAGTCTCTGTACAGAATAAGCCAATCAGAGACGATCTGAGCTGGAATCCTCCAATCAGAAAGCAGATTGATTGATTAATATTCATGCTTCATGTTTAACCACCTGGTCCTCTGTATAATGGGACTGAGTCTGTCTCGTCTCTGTCTGATTATTATTTTATTTATTTACTATGATGATGATGATGATGATGGTACTGACCTGCTGCTACACCTAACCCCTCCTCTCATTTCTCTACCTCCATCCCTCTCTCCTCTCAATGCCATTAACCCTTTCTCCTCCTCTCATCCGTCTCCACCTCTCCTCCCTAATTCTTGTTAGGGTTCATCTGGGTCTGACAAACTGGCTCTGAGCTCCACACTAATCTAACCTGTCTCACTCCCCAGCCTGTCTCACTCCCCAGCCTGTCTCACTCCCCAGCCTGTCTCATCCTCACAGCCTGTCTCATCCCCCCCAGCCTGTCTCATCCCCCCCAGCCTGTCTCATCCCCCCCAGCCTGTCTCATCCCCCCCAGCCTGTCTCATCCCCCCCAGCCTGTCTCATCCCCCCCAGCCTGTCTCATCCCCCCCAGCCTGTCTCATCCCCCCAGCCTGTCTCATCCCCCCAGCCTGTCTCATCCCCCCAGCCTGTCTCATCCCCCCAGCCTGTCTCATCCCCCCCAGCCTGTCTCATCCCCCCCAGCCTGTCTCATCCCCCCCAGCCTGTCTCATCCCCCCCAGCCTGTCTCATCCCCCCAGCCTGTCTCATCCCCCCAGCCTGTCTCATCCCCCCAGCCTGTCTCATCCCCCCCAGCCTGTCTCATCCCCCCCAGCCTGTCTCATCCCCCCAGCCTGTCTCATCCCCCCAGCCTGTCTCAACCCCCCCAGCCTGTCTCATCCCCCCCAGCCTGTCTCATCCCCCCCAGCCTGTCTCATCCCCCCCAGCCTGTCTCATCCCCCCCAGCCTGTCTCATCCCCCCCAGCCTGTCTCATCCCCCCAGCCTGTCTCATCCCCCCCAGCCTGTCTCATCCCCCCCAGCCTGTCTCATCCCCCCCAGCCTGTCTCATCCACCCAGCCTGTCTGAAATATGCAACAAACCTTCAAACTCTCTCATCTCTCGGTCTCCCACCAATCTCTCCAAACGTCACATCTCTGTCTCCATACCTCCCACCATCTTCCCTCCATCCCTCTCTCCATGGAGGGTTACTATGGTTACTTGTCTGTTTATTTTTCTCTCTGAATGAGAAAGTCCCTGCTGTCATTAAACCTCCATAGAAACTAATGAAATCAAACTAAATGTTGAAGGTCAAGGATGATGAAGACGACGTTGGTGGAACGTAACAGAGACTGACCTGGCCTGAGACCTGATGCCTAGGCTCTATAGGCTTTAGCTCAGTGGGCTACAGGACCGTGGCTCAGTGGGGAGGTTGTTCATTGTGTAAAGATGGAAGCAGAGTATTGTAACTTCCTGGCTACTAAACATTAATGACAAAATACTGTGTAAATAAGATTCTATTAAAGAAACAAAATTTTAAATAAAGTCAGAGTTCCAACATGTCTTTATTCTGGAGAAGGAATAACTGGTGCATCATATCATAATGGAGGATTCTAGAAAAGCTTTCACATACGCTAGACCTAGACCTAGCCACATTCTCTATAATGGGGTTGTTATTAATACACATAGACCTAGACACATTCTCTATAAGGGGGTTGTTATTAATACACATAGACCTAGACACATTCTCTATAAGGGGTTGTTATTAATACACATAGACCTAGACACATTCTCTATAAGGGGGTTGTTATTAATACACATAGACCTAGACACATTCTCTATAAGGGGTTGTTATTAATACACATAGACCTAGACACATTCTCTATAAGGGGTTGTTATTAATACACATAGACCTAGACACATTCTCTATAAGGGGGTTGTTATTAATACACATAGACCTAGACACATTCTCTATAAGGGGTTGTTATTAATATACATAGACCTAGACACCTTCTCTATAAGGGGTTGTTATTAATACACATAGACCTAGACACATTCTCTATAAGGGGGTTGTTATTAATACACATAGACCTAGACACATTCTCTATAAAGGGGTTGTTATTAATACACATAGACCTAGACCTAGACACATTCTCTATAAAGGGGTTGTTATTAATACACATAGACCTAGACACATTCTCTATAAGGGGTTGTTATTAATACACATAGACCTAGACCTAGACACATTCTCTATAAGGGGTTGTTATTAATACACATAGACCTAGACACATTCTCTATAAGGGGGTTGTTATTAATACACATAGACCTAGACACATTCTCTGTAAGGGGTTGTTATTAATACACATAGACCTAGACCTAGACACATTCTCTATAAGGGGTTGTTATTAATACACATAGACCTAGACACATTCTCTATAAGGGGGTTGTTATTAATACACATAGACCTAGACACATTCTCTATAAGGGGGTTGTTATTAATATACATAGACCTAGACACATTCTCTATAAGGGGTTGTTATTAATATACATAGACCTAGACACATTCTCTATAAGGGGGTTGTTATTAATATACATAGACCTAGACACATTCTCTATAAGGGGTTGTTATTAATACACATAGACCTAGACACATTCTCTATAAGGGGGTTGTTATTAATACACATAGACCTAGACACATTCTCTATAAAGGGGTTGTTATTAATACACATAGACCTAGACCTAGACACATTCTCTATAAAGGGGTTGTTATTAATACACATAGACCTAGACACATTCTCTATAAGGGGTTGTTATTAATATACATAGACCTAGACCTAGACACCTTCTCTATAAGGGGTTGTTATTAATACACATAGACCTAGACACATTCTCTATAAGGGGGTTGTTATTAATACACATAGACCTAGACACATTCTCTATAAAGGGGTTGTTATTAATACACATAGACCTAGACCTAGACACATTCTCTATAAAGGGGTTGTTATTAATACACATAGACCTAGACACATTCTCTATAAGGGGTTGTTATTAATACACATAGACCTAGACCTAGACACATTCTCTATAAGGGGTTGTTATTAATACACATAGACCTAGACACATTCTCTATAAGGGGGTTGTTATTAATACACATAGACCTAGACACATTCTCTGTAAGGGGTTGTTATTAATACACATAGACCTAGACCTAGACACATTCTCTATAAGGGGTTGTTATTAATACACATAGACCTAGACACATTCTCTATAAGGGGGTTGTTATTAATACACATAGACCTAGACACATTCTCTATAAGGGGGTTGTTATTAATATACATAGACCTAGACACATTCTCTATAAGGGGTTGTTATTAATATACATAGACCTAGACACATTCTCTATAAGGGGGTTGTTATTAATATACATAGACCTAGACACATTCTCTATAAGGGGCCGTTATTAATACACATAGACCTAGACACATTCTCTATAAGGGGCCGTTATTAATACACATAGACCTAGACACATTCTCTATAAGGGGGTTGTTATTAATACACATAGACCTAGACACCTTCTCTATAAGGGGCCGTTATTAATACACATAGACCTAGACACCTTCTCTATAAGGGGTTGTTATTAATACACATAGACCTAGACACATTCTCTATAAGGGGGTTGTTATTAATACACATAGACCTAGACACATTCTCTATAAGGGGGTTGTTATTAATACACATAGACCTAGACACCTTCTCTATAAGGGGCCGTTATTAATACACATAGACCTAGACACATTCTCTATAAGGGGGTTGTGTTATTAATAAACATAGACCTAGACACATTCTCTATAAGGGGGTTGTTATTAATACACATAGACCTAGACACATTCTCTATAAGGGGTTGTTATTAATATACATAGACCTAGACACATTCTCTATTAGGGGTTGGTATTAATACACATAGACCTAGACACATTCTCTATAAGGGGGTTGTTATTAATATACATAGACCTAGACACATTCTCTATAAGGGGTTGTTATTAATACACATAGACCTAGACACATTCTCTATAAAGGGGTTGTTATTAATACACATAGACCTAGACACATTCTCTATAAGGGGTTGTTATTAATACACATAGACCTAGACCTAGACACATTCTCTGTAAGGGGTTGTTATTAATACACATAGACCTAGACCTAGACACATTCTCTATAAGGGGGTTGTTATTAATATACATAGACCTAGACACATTCTCTATAAGGGGTTGTTATTAATATACATAGACCTAGACACATTCTCTATAAGGGGGTTGTTATTAATATACATAGACCTAGACACATTCTCTATAAGGGGCCGTTATTAATACACATAGACCTAGACACATTCTCTATAAGCGGTTGTTATTAATACACATAGACCTAGACACATTCTCTATAAGGGGGTTGTTATTAATAAACATAGACCTAGACACATTCTCTATAAGGGGGTTGTTATTAATACACATAGACCTAGACACATTCTCTATAAGGGGTTGTTATTAATATACATAGACCTAGACACATTCTCTATAAGGGGTTGTTATTAATACACATAGACCTAGACACATTCTCTATAAGGGGGTTGTTATTAATATACATAGACCTAGACACATTCTCTATAAGGGGTTGTTATTAATACACATAGACCTAGACACATTCTCTATAAAGGGGTTGTTATTAATACACATAGACCTAGACACATTCTCTATAAGGGGTTGTTATTAATACACATAGACCTAGACCTAGACACATTCTCTATAAGGGGTTGTTATTAATACACATAGACCTAGACCTAGACACATTCTCTATAAGGGGGTTGTTATTAATACACATAGACCTAGACACATTCTCTGTAAGGGGCCGTTATTAATACACATAGACCTAGACACATTCTCTGTAAGGGGTTGTTATTAATACACATAGACCTAGACACATTCTCTATAAGGGGTTGTTATTAATACACATAGACCTCCTCTGGATCATCCAGATGGTCATTGGCAAACTTCAGACGGGCCTGGACATGCGCTGGCTTGAGCAGGGGGACCTTGCGTGCGCTGCAGGATTTTAATCCATGACGGCGTAGTGTGTTACTAATGGTTTTCTTTGAGACTATGGTCCCAGCTCTCTTCAGGTCATTGACCAGGTCCTGCCGTGTAGTTCTGGGCTGATCCCTCACCTTCCTCATGATCATTGATGCCCCACGAGGTGAGATCTTGCATGGTGCCCCAGACCAAGGGAGATTGACCGTCATCTTGAACTTCTTCCATTTTCTAATAATTGTGCCAACAGTTGTTGCCTTCTCACCAAGCTAATTGCCTATTGTCCTGTAGCCCATCCCAGCCTTGTGCAGGTCTACAATGTTATCCCTGATGTCCTTACACAGCTCTCTGGTCTTGGCCTTTGTGGAGAGGTTGGAGTCTGTTTGATTGAGTGTGTGGACAGGTGTCTTTTATACAGGTAACGAGTTCAAACAGGTGCAGTTAATACAGGTAATGAGTGGAGAACAGGAGTGCTTCTTAAAGAAAAACTAACAGGTCTGTGAGAGCCGGAATTCTTACTGGTTGGTAGGTGATCAAATACTTATGCAAATTAATTATTTAAAAATCATACAATGTGAGTTTCTGGATTTTTGTTTTAGATTCTGTCTCTCACAGTTGAAGTGTACCTATGATAAAAATTACAGACCTCTACATGCTTTGTAAGTAGGAAAACCTGCAAAATCGGCAGTGTATCAAATACTTGTTCTCCCCACTGTACATACTCATGTACAGTTGTTATATCATATCACATGCAATATTGCTAGTAATTCTTGGACCTAACTTACGTAGGCATTCACTCAGGAATGCATATTAGTATCCTGTCAGTAGTATCTTTTCTCATTGCTTTTAGTATATCGAATGTGCAATACGTGCAGTTGTCTGTAATTAAACCCTGCGAACTAAGGACTGTATTTTAAGGGAATTACTATTATTACCCCAAATGATATCATACACACATTTAGCTATTAAAGTATCTCTTCCTGTCATTTACCTGTACAGTTAATTTAACCATGCAAATATTCACTTATCTGTTCATTTAACCAGTCTGTCTATTAAGTAAACTATTATTTCCCTCGCTCATATCATACGCATTTTTAGCTACTGAAGTATTTCTCTGCCATCGACCTGTATAGTATAGTTAACCATCCAACATCCACCAATGTATAGTGTACATATTCAGCCAACCACTCATACTATGCAATGTCCTTTTATAGCTTTTTTTTGCACTCCAGATATCTTGTATTTCTATACTTTTTCATACTGCCGCTCTATGTATCATGTATCATGTATCTGTCTTTTGTGTATTTTCTTTCTGGCATTTTGCACCTGCCTGATGAAGAAATTTCCCCTCAGGGATCAATGAAGTGTCCATCATCCATCCCTGTGTTTACCTTGCAGCATTGCGTTGTAGAGGCAGTGTGTTCTGTGTGGTGCTTCAAACTGTCTGCGTAAACAGGTTGAAAGGAATGGTAGCAGAAGGTGAATGTTGAACTTTTGTTGCACACATCTAGATGATGCTGCATAATATTTTGACACTTTCTGTTTGAAGCGCTTCGAACAAACCGACTGTTTTTTGAGCAAAATATCCAGCGTTCAGTTGGAAATGAATGTAGTTCTGGTACTAAAACACAAAGCACAGTCGGTGTGTTTGAACCCTAACCTCTAAACTAGCTACCGTTAGCCAGCTAACTCATGTTAGCCACGACAAATTGGAATTCGTAACATATATGAAATGGATGATGGACATGCACAAATGAATACATCCCATGTTAAATGGAGTGTCTCGGGTTAACATAGAGACACCGAGACAGGCAGGTGTAATGTATGAACACCAATGTCTCAGAGTGTCTCGGGTTAACATAGAGACACCGAGACAGGCAGGTGTAATGTATGAACACCAATGTCTCAGAGTGTCTCGGGTTAACATAGAGACACCGAGACAGGCAGGTGTAATGTATGAACACCAATGTCTCAGAGTGTCTCGGGTTAACATAGAGACACCGAGACAGGCAGGTGTAATGTATGAACACCAATGTCTCAGAGTGTCTCGGGTTAACATAGAGACACCGAGACAGGCAGGTGTAATGTATGAACACCAATGTCTCAGAGTGTCTCGGGTTAACATAGAGACACCGAGACAGGCAGGTGTAATGTATGAACACCAATGTCTCAGAGGGATAGTGAAGCACAGACAACCCGTCCATTTAAGGGCTTTATTTGCATGTGAAACATACTGCATGTTAACGTTGCCAAAGCCAGTGAAATGGATCATAAACAAAAGCGAAATAAACAAAAAATGATCAAAAGTTCCAAAAGAATAAAGACATTCCAAATGTCATATTATGTATACCCTGTTGTCATGATGTACAAATAGTTAAAGTATAAAAGTGTAAGTCTATCCTTATAATTTATACACCAGTTACTTTAGGACTTCCGTGTCATGACATGAACAGATATCTGCTGGTTTTAACTAAGTGCCGCTGTTTAGCAACCCAGCTACTCCCTACCGTCGCTGATCCGGCCTGAAACCCCCATCTAAACCCGTGTGCCTCGGCCTGAAACCCCCATCTAAACCCGTGTGCCTCGGCCTGAAACCTCCATCTAAACCCGTGTGCCATGGAGGCAACATGTAACAGCTCCGAGCGGAGCTGTGTTGTGTGTTGTCAGGAGCTCGACGTCTTCGCCCTGGGGAAATGCGACCACCCGGTGTGCTACCGCTGCTCCACCAAGATGAGGGTGCTGTGCGGCCACAAGGACTGCGCTGTCTGCCGGGAGGAGCTCGACAAGGTACGGCGGCCAGACTACTCTAGCGCGGGGATGCGCTGTGACACTACAGGCCGTGATATCTGGCCAGCTTGCTAGTCAGCTACGTTTCTACAGTCTCACTCACCGACTATCTAACTAGTTAGTCATGGGTTTTTATTTAACTAGTCAGCTACGTTTCTACAGTCTCACTCACCGACTATCTAACTAACTAGTCATGGGTTTTTATTTAACTAGTCAGCTACGTTTCTACAGTCTCACTCACCGACTATCTAACTAACTAGTCATGGGTTTTTATTTAACTAGTCAGCTACGTTTCTACAGTCTCACTCACCGACTATCTAACTAACTAGTCATGGGTTTTTATTTAACTAGTCAGCTACGTTTCTACAGTCTCACTCACCGACTATCTAACTAACTAGTCATGGGTTTTTATTTAACTAGTCAGCTACCTTTCTACAGTCTCACTCACCGACTATCTAACTAACTAGTCATGGGTTTTTATTTAACTAGTCAGCTACGTTTCTACAGTCTCACTCACCGACTATCTAACTAACTAGTCATGGGTTTTTATTTAACTAGTCAGCTACGTTTCTACAGTCTCACTCACCGACTATCTAACTAACTAGTCATGGGTTTTTATTTAACTAGTCAGCTACGTTTCTACAGTCTCACTCACCGACTATCTAACTAACTAGTCATGGGTTTTTATTTAACTAGTCAGCTACGTTTCTACAGTCTCACTCACCGACTATCTAACTAACTAGTCATGGGTTTTTATTTAACTAGTCAGCTACGTTTCTACAGTCTCACTCACCGACTATCTAACTAACTAGTCATAGGTTTTTATTTAACTAGTCAGCTACGTTTCTACAGTCTCACTCACCGACTATCTAACTAACTAGTCATGGGTTTTTATTTAACTAGTCAGCTACGTTTCTACAGTCTCACTCACCGACTATCTAACTAACTAGTCATCGGTTTTTATTTAACTAGTCAGCTATTCGTGAAAGTCAAGACATGTTATTTGTAGTTTAAGTGGTAATAGGCAGCTACTAGCTAACCACCCCACTCAGTTCAATTACCTAACGTTAGCCTGAGTATTATTAAGTACACAGGTAACTAGTTGGTATTTGTGTAGGTAACTAATAAGTATGTAACAGGTTATATCTGTGTTATGAGGGAGCTGGTTATGTAATGGTTTCTAATTGACAGTCACCCTCCCAATAACTCTTAACTATCCATCTTCCATACAACAGCCGAAGATGTAACATGCTCTAGGATCACTTTTCTCCATTCAAATATTACCTTAACATTATAATTATTTCACAGTACCGATAACGGATCAGCTTCTAGAGAGACATTAGGCCTACCACCTGCTACGACTGCAGAATTGGAGGCGACTTATTCTAACGCTTACTCAATAAAAATGCACTAAATCACAGATTTGGCGCATCATTGCTTGCATGTTAGGCTACACATTACATACCGTATACTGACACATTAAACAGAACTGAAAAGTACCAGTAGCAAAATAGAAGTCAGTTGATTAAACATGAAATGTATTTCAATTTGCTTGAAATGTCATACTGTGTTTAGCTCAGTCAGCAAGTCGGACATTTCCGAGTTTCCTAGTTCCGACTAGCACGTGAACGCAGCATGAGGCAGGCGTTATGCCCCGTTTACATCCTGAAGTACACTACATGACAAAGTATGTGGACACCTGCTCGTCGAACATCTTATTCCAAAATCATGGTCATTAATATGGAGTTGGTCCGCCCTTTGCTGCTATAACAGCCTCCACTCTTCTGGGAAGGCTTTCCACTAGATGTTGGAACATTGCTGCAGGGACTTGCTTCCATTCAGCCACAAGAGCATTAGTGAGGTCGGACACTGATGTTGGGCGATTAGGCTCACAGTCAGCATTCCAATTCATCCCAAAGGTGTTCTATGGGGTTGAGGTCAGGACTCTGTGCAGGCCAGTCAAGTTCTTCCACACCAATCTCGACATACCATTTCTGTACGGACCTTTGTGCACAGGGGCATTGTCATGCTGAAACAGGAAAGGGCCTTCCCCAAACTGTTGCCACAAAGGTGGGAGCACAGAATCGTCCAGAATTGTCTAGAATGTCATTATGCTGTAGCGTTAAGATTTCACTGGAACTAAGAGGCTTAGCCCGAACCATGATAAACAGCCCCAGACCATTATTCCTCCTCCACCAAACTTTACAGTTGGCACTATGCATTGTGACAGGTGGCATTCTCCTGGCATCCGCCAAACCCAGATTTGTCTGTTGAACTGCCAGATGAAGCGTAACTGGTGTGAAGCGGCTAGCTAGTTAGCGGTGCGCTCTAGTAGTGTTTCAGTTGGTGACGTCACTCGCTCTGAGACCTTGAAGTAGTTGTTCCCCTTACTCTGCAAGGGCCGCGGCTGTTGTGGTGCGATGGGTAACGATGCTGCGAGGGTGACTGTTGACGATGTGTCCCTGGTTCGAGCCCAGGTAGAGGAGAGGAACGGAAGCAATACTGTTACACGTGATATTCATCACTCCAGAGAAAGCATTTCCACTGTTCCTGAGTCCAATGGCGGCGAGCTTTATACCACTCCAGCCGACGCTTGGCATTGCGCATGGTGATCATGAAGCTCCTGCCGTTGTTTCCAGAGGCAGTTTGGAACTCGGTAGTGAGTGTTACAAACGAGGACAGACAATGTTTACACGCTTCAGCACTTGGCGGTCCCGTTCTGTGGCCGACCACTTTGCAGCTGAGCCGTTGTTGCTCCAAGACTGTTTCCACTTCACAATAACAGCACTTACAGTTGACCAGGGCAGGGCAGAAATTATGAAGATCTGACTTTTTGGAAAGGTGGCCTCATGACGGTGCCACGTTGAAAGTCACTGAGCTATGGAGATTGCATGGCTGTGTGCTCGATTTTATACACCTGTCAGCAATGGGTGTGGCTGAAATAGCCGAATCCACTCATTTGAAGGGGTTTCCACATACGCTATATATACACAAACACACGCGTATCTCTAACCCTTGAGATTGGCTTCGTGCGTTAATTGTTGTTTTAGTATGGTTTTTTTTTTGTCCGTTTTTGTTTTGTTTTTTTTGCAACAGTTGAACAATAATAGTTCAGGATTATGGAGTGCTACTGTTTTACGAAGGTTTTAACGGTCCTTTTCATCACTGAGGCACTTTTTATTTTTCTCAACGCCAAACGTTCACGCGAGTCCTCAATTATTTACAACCGAGCTCAGCTCCTGCATTTAGCACACTCAGCACTGCTGCACCCCAGGGAAAAGTTTGATATGCCGGACGAGTTGAAAAGAAGGCGGTGTGGATGCAGGGCAGGTCGGAAGTGTAAGGCAAAGCTGAGGAAGTACCAGCCGGCTACACCGTCTATCATTATGGGCAACATGAGATTGCTACATAACAAGATGGACAAGCTTCAGGGTCTGGTTCATGGACAAAGAGAATACCGGGAAGCTAGCCTATTGTGTTTTACTGAAACATGGCTGAATGATAACATCCCCATAGGGAACGTAACTATCGGCGGTTTCCAGATCAACAGAGCGGACAGGGATAGCGTTTCTTTACCGATAAGAGTAAAGGAGGGGGGCTGGTTTTATTAGTTAACAACAGATGGTGTAATCCGAGCCATATTACTGTTAAGGAAGAGTTTTGTAGCCCGGACATTGAGCTGTTAGCCGTTAGCCTGAGACCCTACTATTTACAGAGGGAATTCATGGCGGCCATTGCTGTTTTTGTTTACATCCCGCCTTCCGCTGACGCAAACACAGCGTGTGACGTCATCCACTCTGCTATCGGGAGGTTACAGACAGCGCATCCCAGTGCTTTCTTTGCCATTTCGGGGGATTTTAACCATGCATCTCTCTCTTCAACGCTGCCCACGTTCAAACAGTTTGTGAAGTGCCCAACCAGGAATAATACAACTCTGGACTTGTTATATGCTAATGCGAAGGATGCATACAACTCCACTGCACTCCCTCCCCTCGGTAGATCAGATCACAACCTCTATCCTGGCGATGCATGGAAAACCATGCCAACTGTATATTATCCATGTCGTTCAGCCACGACTCGGTGAAACATAAGATATTACTGTTTTTAATGTTCTGTTGGTAGGATAGTCTCGAACGGAAATCATTAATTTTATTTTCCAGTGATTGCATGTTGGCCAATAGAACGGATGGTAGAGGCGGGTAATTTTCACTAGGCACCCCGATCTCCGCCCCCTGTATTTCTGTATTTTCTTCACATTAATGACGGGGATTTGGGCCTGGTCTTGTAGAAACAGTATATCCTTCCCATCGGACTCATTAAAGAAACAATCTTTGTCCAGTTCGAGGTGAGTAATTGCTGTTCTGATATCGGTCATAGGAGACGGTAGCATCAACATTATGTACAAAATAAGTTCATTTTTTATTTAACTAAAGTCAGTTAAGAAAAAAATCTTATTTACAATGACAGCCTACACCGGCCAAACTAGGACAACGCTGGGCCAATTGTGATCCGCCCTATGGGACTCCCAATCACAGCCGGTTGTGATACAGTCTTGCTTCAAACCAGGTTGTCTGTAGTGACGCCTCTAGCAACGCCCCCTTGTGGTGGAAGGCTTCGCAGCGAGACGGACGCCACATACTTTGACATTTTTCAAACTTTGCTTTGTCTTCAGTCCAACCCGTTCTGTCGAACAACAGGAAGTTACCAAGCCACAGAAGATCTTGATAATATGTGGTTTTTGGTGATTGCTTTATGGGATAGCTAGCAACTTGTAAACAATTACCCCTTCATATAAGTGAGTACTATTTTAATAGTAATGTAAAATAATACACATTGGCTGTTAAGCCAATTATATAATATGACTGTTGCCTCGCATTTAGGTTTATAGTGATGGTAATGAAGTTTGGTTTATAGTGATGGTAATGAAGTTTGGTTTATAGTGATGGTAATGAAGTTTGGTTTATAGTGATGGTAATGAAGTTTGGTTTATAGTGATGGTAATGAAGTTTGGTTTATAGTGATGGTAATGAAGTTTGGTTTATAGTGATGGTAATGAAGTTTGGTTTATAGTGATGGTAATGAAGTTTGGTTGATCATTATTAGGTGGAGGTCCCTAGCTACAGTGGTATCTTCAACCTAGCCTAGCTTTCAGCTAACTAGCGGCTCTGCAGTGCAAGTTAGCTTGACTTGCTATAAAATTAAATAAACAAGTTGAGTAAAAAGTAACCAAACAAACATGTTTTATTATCACCTGAAACAATATATTTGTCCTGTCTTTAATGAAAAGGTCATATTTTGCAATCTCCCAAAATAAATGCGGTCTCTGATGAGAGACAGATTCTCCTCCATCTTTCATTTCAAACACTACACTTGTTCGTTCAGTAGCGGGGCAAGACTCCGTGAAGATGACGTAATGAGGTGTCTGGGGCATCACAATGCTGTGCGGTTTCAGCATGCCACCGGCGCAGATATGCATGACAAAGTGTCATCAATTTGCTACCTAACTATAGCCAGGACATTTCACTGCTCACTTTAACTAGCTGGCTAATCCCTGTCTCTGTTAGTTTGGTAGCTAGCTAACTATAGCCAGGACATTTCACTGCTCACTTTAACTAGCTGGCTAATCCCCGTCTCTGTTAGTTTGGTAGCTAGCTAACTATAGCCAGGACATTTCACTGCTCACTTTAACTAGCTGGCTAATCCCTGTCTCTGTTAGTTTGGTAGCTAGCTAACTATAGCCAGGACATTTCACTGCTCACTTTAACTAGCTGGCTAATCCCCGTCTCTGTTAGTTTGGTAGCTAGCTAACTATAGCCAGGACATTTCACTGCTCACTTTAACTAGCTGGCTAATCCCCGTCTCTGTTAGTTTGGTAGCTAGCTAACTATAGCCAGGACATTTCACTGCTCACTTTAACTAGCTGGCTAATCCCCGTCTCTGTTAGTTTGGTAGCTAGCTAACTATAGCCAGGACATTTCACTGCTCACTTTAACTAGCTGGCTAATCCCCGTCTCTGTTAGTTTGGTAGCTAGCTAACTATAGCCAGGACATTTCACTGCTCACTTTAACTAGCTGGCTAATCCCCGTCTCTGTTAGTTTGGTAGCTAGCTAACTATAGCCAGGACATTTCACTGCTCACTTTAACTAGCTGGCTAATCCCCGTCTCTGTTAGTTTGGTAGCTAGCTAACTATAGCCAGGACATTTCACTGCTCACTTTAACTAGCTGGCTAATCCCCGTCTCTGTTAGTTTGGTAGCTAGCTAACTATAGCCAGGACATTTCACTGCTCACTTTAACTAGCTGGCTAATCCCCGTCTCTGTTAGTTTGGTAGCTAGCTAACTATAGCCAGGACATTTCACTGCTCACTTTAACTAGCTGGCTAATCCCCGTCTCTGTTAGTTTGGTAGCTAGCTAACTATAGCCAGGACATTTCACTGCTCACTTTAACTAGCTGGCTAATCCCCGTCTCTGTTAGTTTGGTAGCTAGCTAACTATAGCCAGGACATTTCACTGCTCACTTTAACTAGCTGGCTAGTTAAAGTTAGTTTGGTAGCTAGCTCGCTAGCTATTGGGTAGGGTTAGCTTTATTTTACGGCTGTACTTTGATTGCCACTGTAATGCTGAATAGTATAACAAGTGAAACGGATAAATGTTAAGTCCTGATTATTCCCATTAACAAAGTGTGCGTGTCTAGGTGGTGTTTGTGCAGAAGTTGGTGGCGTTCTCCTCACTGCCCCTCCAGACGCTGCAGGTGGAGAGGCAACATGACATCTACTTTACAGACCCCAAGATATACGCTCAGTTCAGGTACACTGCTCTCCTCTCATCCCTGCTCCTGGCCCTCTTCTCTCCTCCTCCTTCTATCAGTCTCTCTTCCTCCCTCATGTCTCTCTCTCTCTCTTTCTTCCTCTCTCTCTCTCTTCCTCCCTCGTGTCTCTCTCTCTCTCTTCCTCCCTCGTGTCTCTCTCTCTCTCTTCCTCCCTCGTGTCTCTCTCTCTCTCTCTCTCTCTCTCTCTCTTCCTCCCTCGTGTCTCTCTCTCTCTCTCTCTCTCTCTCTCTCTCTCTTCCTCCCTCGTGTCTCTCTCTCTCTCTTCCTCCCTCGTGTGTCTCTCTCTCTCTCTTCCTCCCTTGTGTCTCTCTCTCTCTCTCTCTCTCTTCCTCCCTCGTGTCTCTCTCTCTCTCTCTCTCTCTCTCTCTCTCTCTCTCTTCCTCCCTCGTGTCTCTCTCTCTCTCTTCCTCCCTCGTGTGTCTCTCTCTCTCTCTTCCTCCCTTGTGTCTCTCTCTCTCTCTCTCTCTCTTCCTCCCTCGTGTCTCTCTCTCTCTCTTCCCTCCCTGTTTGTCTAAGGTGTCTTGATCTTCTCCAGTTCTAGCATTAAGGTCCCCACAGATCATTATGTTTCCCTGAGTCTGATAGTTACTGATCTCCTCTTCTAGGATGGAGAAGCTTTCTTCCTTGTAGTAAGGAGATTCTGAAGGGGGAATATATGCAGCACATAGGAATATATTTTTTTCTGTGGAGGTAGCCTCTTTTTTTTATTTTTAGCCAAATAGAGAATTCTCCTATTTTTAATTATTTCAATTGCGTGTGTTAGTTCTGTTTTGAACCAAATCAGCATTCCTCCTGAGTCTCTGCCCTGGGTGATTCCTTTTAATTTAGTGGATGGGATAATAATCTCCCTGTAGCCTAATGGACAACCAGTGGATCCTTCTCCTCTATTCCATGTTTCCTGTAGAACAATAACATCAGAACCTAGAACTTCTCTTATAAAGTCTATATCTCTGCTCTTAAGCCCAAAAGCAGATCTTATTCCTTGGATGTTCCAACATGAGTTAGTGAATGACTTAAAATCCATATATTTTAGGGATGATATTTACAGTGTTTAAGATGAGATATACATTCAAAATGTTTCAATTAAACATATATAATACTCTTTAACTGTCAAGAACTCTCTCTCTCTCTCCCTCCCTCGTGTGTCTCTCTCTCTCTCTTCCCTCTCGTGTGTCTCTCTCTCTCTCTCTCCCTCTCTCGTGTGTCTCTCTCTCTCTCTCTCTCTCTCCCTCTCTCGTGTGTCTCTCTCTCTCTCTCTCTCCCTCCCTCGTGTCTCTCTCTCTCTCTCTCCCTCTCTCGTGTGTCTCTCTCTCTCTCTCTCTCTCTCTCTCTCTCCCTCTCTCGTGTGTCTCTCTCTCTCTCTCTCTCTCCCTCTCTCGTGTGTCTCTCTCTCTCTCTCTCTCTCCCTCCCTCGTGTGTCTCAAATTCAAATTCAAATTCGGCTTTATTGGCATGAAAGTTACAACTTAACAATATTGCCAAAGCACTTTACAATGTAACAATAAAAAGAACGTTCATATTATTATTAACAACAACAAAAATATAGATTCAATACATATTAATTATCACATACACAACCAAACATATTCAAAATAATTGTATGTGTGTGTTTTGTGTGTGTGTAAGTTTGTTGGGAGGTTATTGGTTGTAGTTGGGTCAACTGGTTGTCCTTATGGTATTTTTGGTTGCAGTTGGGTCAACTGGTTGTCCCTACGGGTGTGGCATAATGCAACATATTTTGCACCATAAATGGCACAATGGACCTTTTCACCCAATAGGCATTGTAATTTTTCATTATCTGTTCCTGTTTCAAATTCTTTATTTCTCTTTTGAATTTGGGGAAAGAAAGTTGCCCGTATGTCTGCATAATTATCACATTTTAGGAGAAAGTGTGTTTCCGTTTCAACTGCGTTTTGTGGGCAGAGTAAACACAACCTGGCATCTCTGGGTTGCCAGATCTGTCTGCGACGACCGGTCTCTATAGCCAGGCTGTGCTCGCTGAGTCTGTACATAGTCAATGTTTTCCTCAGTTTTCTATCAGTCACAGTGGTCAGGTAGTTTGCCACTGTGTACTGTCTGTTTAGTGCCAAATAGCATTGAAGTTTACTTTGATTTTCTGTGGTGTCTTTCCAATAGGTCATGTAATCTTCTTTTAGTTTTTTGATAATTTGGTTGGGCCAGATGTTCTGAGTGCTGTCCTGAGGCTTTGTTGGGTTACTGTTGGTTTGTGAGTTTAGTCTCAGGATCAGCTGACTAAGGGGACTCTTTTCTATGGTCACCTCTTGGTATTGGAGGGCTTTGTGGTGGTAAGAGTTGGGGTCGCTTATTTTTAAATGGTTATAGAATGTGGTGGCTCGTTTTTGGATATTAATTAAAAGGGGAAATTGGCCTAATTCTGCCCTGCATGCGTTGTTTGTAGTTTTTCTCTGGACTCTGAGGATATTCTTACAAAGTTCCGCATGCAGGGTTTCAATTGGATGTTTGTCCCATTTTTCAAATTCTTGTTTGGTAAGTGGGCCCCACACTTCACTGCCATATAATGCAATTGGTTCAATTATTGATTTGAATATTTTGAGCCAGATCCTAATTGGTATGTCTAATTTGATGTTTCTTTTAATGGCATAAAAAGCTCTTCTTGCCTTGTCTCTCAGTTCATTCACAGCCAAGTTGAAATTTCCTGTGGAGCTTATTTTTAGTCCTAAATATGTGTAGTTGTAGGTGTGTTCTAGGTGTGTGGAGCCTAATAGGAAGGTGTATTTGTTTTCTTGGCATCTGGATCTTTTTTGGAATATCATAATTTTGGTTTTTTCTAGGTTTACTGTCAGCGCCCAGTTCTGGCAGAATTGATGTAGGACATCTAGATGTTGTTGTAGGCCTTCTTTTGTTGGTGATAGTAGTACCAGATCATCTGCATATAGGAGACATTTAATCTTTATATCTTTAAGGGTCAGTCCAGGGGCTGTTGATTGTTCAAGCATTTTTGTCAGTTCATTAATATAGATGTTAAACAGGCTTGAGCTTAGGTTGTTTCCTTGTTTAACTCCACGTCTCTGGGTAAAGTAGTCTGTTTGTTTTTCTCCGATTTTGACTGCGCACTTGTTATTTTTATACATTGATTTAATTATATCATATGTTAGTCCACCGACACCACTTTCAATTAATTTTAGTAGTATTCCTTCATGCCAAATTGAGTCAAATGCCTTTTGGAAATCTACAAAACAGGAGAAAATTTTTGTTTTATTTTGATTCACATGTTTGTCAATGAGGGTGTGAAGGGTGTAAATGTGGTCTGATGTTCGATTGTTTGGTAGGAATCCAATTTGGCTTTTGTTCAGGACATTGTGTTCGTTAAGATAGTTCAGTAATCTGCTGTTTATGATGGCACAGAAAAGTTTGCCCAAGTTGCTGTTGACACAAATGCCACGATAATTGTTGGGATCATATCTGTCTCCATTTTTATAAATTGGTGTAATAAGTCCTTGATTCCAGATGTCTGGAAAATAGCCTACACTCAGGACTTCATTAAAAAGTTTGAGTATGGCTGTGGTAAATGTATGACTTGCGTATTTAATCATTTCATTTAATATGCCATCTGTACCACATGCTTTTTTGTGTTTAAGGGTCTTTATTTTTTCTAATATTTCATTTTCTGTTATTGGGAAATCTAGAGGATTCTGGTTATTTTTAATGGTGGATTCAAGTATTTTGAGTTTTTCATAGTTTTCTTTTTGTTTCGAATTCGTTGTTATGTTTTTATATAGTTCTTCAAAGTGGTTTCTCCATATGTCACCGTTTTGAATAGCCAATTCTTCTCGATGTGGTTTGTTCAGGGAATTCCAATTTTGCCAGAAGATGTTTGAATCAATGGATTCTTCCATTTCAGTGAGTTGTTTTTTAATGTGTTGCGCTTGTTTTGTTCTTAGAGTCTGTTTGTATTCTTTAAGGGTTTCCCAGTATTGTTGCCGCAGACATTGATCGTCTGGTTTTCTATGTTTTTGGTTGGATAGAATTCTTAGTTTTTTCCTAATGGATTTGCAATCATGGTCAAACCATTTGTTATTATTTCTATTTGTTTTACTGTATTTGGGGATCTTTTTTAAGTCAGATAGGGATGCCAATTTGTCAAATATTTCATTGATGTTTTGTACAGCCAAATTTACTCCATTTTTGTCGTGGGGATATTTGTTGATCAAGAAAATGTCCAATAGGGATTGAATTTGTTCATTATCAAATGCCATTTGGTAGTTTTCTAGACTATTATTATTCCATCTATAAGGCTGATTAGTCTTGTGTAGTTTAAAGGGCTTTTCTGCATTATGGTTTGTTTCTGCCCTTTTTAGATATATAGTAATTTTGCTGTGGTCTGATACTGGTGTGAGTGGGCTGACAGTGAATGCGCTGAGAGACATTGGATCAAGGTCTGTGATTATGTAATCTACAGTACTACTACCAAGAGGTGAGCTGTACGTACAGCGCCCAAAAGAGTCTCCGCGGAGTCTTCCATTAACTATGTACAGACCCAGTGTTCCACAAAGTTGTAGTAGTTCTTTGCCAGTCCTGTTTTTTATTTTATCAAAGTTCTTTCTGGTAGGATATGAGGGGAGGGGAATGCTGATGTTTCTGGTAGGATATGAGGGGAGGGGAATGCTGATGTTTCTGGTAGGATATGAGGGGAGGGGAATGCTGATGTTTCTGGTAGGATATGAGGGGAGGGGAATGCTGATGTTTCTGGTAGGATATGAGGGGAGGGGAATGCTGATGTTTCTGGTAGGATATGAGGGGAGGGGAATGCTGATGTTTCTGGTAGGATATGAGGGGAGGGGAATGCTGATGTTTGTATTAATGTGTTGATCTCCCTGTGTGTCTAAGGTGTCTTGATCTTCTCCAGTTCTAGCATTAAGGTCCCCACAGATCATTATGTTTCCCTGAGTCTGATGGTTACTGATCTCCTCTTCTAGGATGGAGAAGCTTTCTTCCTTGTAGTGAGGAGATTCTGAAGGGGGGATATATGCAGCACATAGGAATATAGTTTTTTCTGTGGAGGTAGCCTCTTTTTTGATTTTTAGCCAAATAGAGAATTCTCCTATTTTTAATTATTTCAATTGCGTGTGTTAGTTCTGTTTTGAACCAAATCAGCATTCCTCCTGAGTCTCTGCCCTGGGTGATTCCTTTTAATTTAGTGGATGGGATAATAATCTCCCTGTAGCCTAATGGACAACCAGTGGATCCTTCTCCTCTATTCCATGTTTCCTGTAGAACAATAACATCAGAACCTATAACTTCTCTTATAAAGTCTATATCTCTGCTCTTAAGGCCAAAAGCAGATCTTATTCCTTGGATGTTCCAACATGAGTTAGTGAATGACTTAAAATCCATATATTTTAGGGATGATATTTACAGTGTTTAAGATGAGATATACATTCAAAATATTTCAATTAAACATATATAATACTCTAACTGTCAAGAAAAATAAAATAAAAAAATAAAATAATAATAATAAAGTAAGGTGTTCTTTGAATACCTTCAAAATACAATTATATATATATATATTTTTTTTTTACTCATGCACATACATACATATCTACATCACTGGTTCATAAGACGAGAGCAAAGAAGATTTACCATCTGATGTAATACATCTTGTAGTGATTGGGATGGGTGGGCTGAGGTTGGGGAATTTGAGGGGATGTTGGTTTGTACAGGGGTTGGGTTTGTTATTCCTTTCAGTCTCTGCGTATGTCCGTCTGTCTGTGTGTGGTTCTTGTTGGGTGAGTCGGTGTGTTGATGGGGGCAGGAGAGCTTCAGGTTTGGCTGGGTGAAGTTCATATCCGTAGTAGGTTGGAGGGGGTTTCAGCTGGGATGGGTGTGGGAGGTTGTGTGGTTGGCGATACTCTTCTCTCGGTGGGGGGGCTTTGGTTCTAGGTCTGTTGGGGTGTTTTGTCGGTCTGAGTGGTGTAGGAGCTGGTCTGTTGGTCCTGTGGGATGTAATGGTCTGACGTCCCAGGGCCACATCTTTCAATGTTTTGGCGAAAGTGGGAACTACCTCTTTGTAAAGATGTACATGGTCATAGAGGCAGTCTAGGTTTAGGGTAGGATGGCGGGCCAAGTGAACATTTGGTTTCAGGGCACAATCTCTGGAAAGACTGGCGTTGATGCGTTGGATAGTGGCTGGGTGGAAATCTGTTCTCGGGAGAAGAGTGGATATCACTATCTTTGTGTTGGGGAAAGTGGAGGTGGCCTTTTCTATTACCCTGTTTAGTGATGTGGCTACCCTCTCTTGTTGTGCATGCAGGTCGTTGGTTCCAGTGTGTATTATTATATGGCTTGGTGATCCCAGCTGAGTCTCGCTGAGGAGCTCCATTGCACTTTGGGTTGTAGGGCACCACATCTTTTTAGTTTGTTGATGAGGGAAGAGTTTACTTTCCTGAAGAAATTTGCCATTGGAGTCCATGAGTAGGATGATGTCAGTCTGCTCTGGTCTGGATGGTGTAGACTGGAGGTTGGTAGACTTTGGGGCTAATGTGGAAGGGGTGGGTGGGTTAGAAGGGGGGCTGGTGGTTATTGGAGTTGGGGTGTGTGAGGTAGAACATGGGCTGGTAGGTGTCAGAGGAGGAGTAGAAGGGGGGCTGTGAGTTGGGGTGTTGTGCAGTGGGGGGGTGGGGGGAGATGTTGGCTGAGCTATACAGATCTGGTTGGTTGGGGTGGGTTCTTCTCTGGTACTCATGCAGGTCTCGAGGTGGGTATGCAGTTGGGTTTTTAAGGAACATAGTTCTTTTTCTCTGTTCTGCAGTTGCTGTTTGAGTTTGGCCACTTCTGTCTTGCTGTTCTCTCTGTCTCTCTGTAGCTCTCTTACCTCTGCTGTGAGTTTTGTTATTTCTCTTGTGTGTTTCTCTTT